>CM059299.1:10977500-11040000 GCA_030340665.1 Neosalanx taihuensis | reverse complement strand
CAAAAATACAATCGGTGTGGCCCAGATATTTGGCCACCCCCACGGCCGAATTGCCCACTTTGTTTTGCCGGTCTATCTCCAGTCCCAGTCTCTTAAAAGCTCTCACTAAGAACTCGAGGACGGCAGAGTGACCGGCCACCGCCGCGTACATCAGAGCGGTGTTCCCCCACACGTCGATCATCTCCGGGTCAGCGTTGTGTCTGACCAGGATTTTCACCGCGTCCAAGTGTCCCTGTTCGCAGGCGTGACTCAGCGCCGTGCGCCCGCTGTCGTCTTGGCGGTTGACCCCGGCGCCCTTCTGGATCAGAAGCTCCGTGAACTTGCAGCGTGTTTGCGGGTCCGGTAAAAGAACCGAGGATATCAGAGGCGTTTGCTCAGCTTCGGTTCTGGAATCGATAATTTTCCCATCCAGAGCATCGAGGATAAATTTCACCAAGTGGACTTTATCCTTCGACATGGCCTCCAAAAGAATCTTGGTGCCGGTTTGTCCGCTGGACTTTTCCGTCACGTTAAACATGGTAGCCTAGTATTGAAAATTACTCAAAATTTAAAAAATGACTATTTGCAGATGGTGACAAAACATTCTCTGCTGTGGAGCAGATATGAGGCTCCTCTCTCCCAAATGGATGTTCACTGCAATAAACACAAACAACACTGTTTTATAGTCATGGAAAGCTCCCGAGTTGTCAAGACAACGCAAACATCATTATCATACTTTGTTCTGTTTTCTAATGGAAACATTAGCTTAATTATAATAAAGGGGCTTCAGAGAGTGAACCGCCCGCGTTTGTGAGTGGGTTAGAGGACGGGGATTCATTGAGAGCTTGTTGAATGTGATTATGAAGCGGGTTTGATCACTAGGAACCCAACCAGCCCCTAGAGTCCCTATTGCATGGAAGAAAGGTGTGTGGGTGTGTTACTCCAACCTTCTCACTGCTCTGTTGCCTATCCGAAAAACCTCAACAAATCACAGACACACGGCCTGGGTTCGATCAGCCTCAGTAACAGACGGATCAAGGCCTACTGTGGCATACTTCACACAATCCAAAGTTGAAAAAGCTTGACACGTCTTCACAGCGAATTACATTTATTCATTTAGCAGATGCTTTTATCCAAAGCGACTTACAGTAAGTACAGGGGCATTTTCCCTGAGGCAAGTAGGGTGAAGTGCCTTGCCCAAGGTTACAATGTCACATAGCCACAGCCGGGGCTCGATCTCACAACCTTCCAATAATGAGGCCAACGCCTTAACCCGCTGAGCCATCTGACCCCCAGGTCAATAACCGTCGCAATAATAACACCACCACAACATCTGGGTCCATTTTACACCTGGATAGTTTATTGGTACACATACTATAAAACAGTATTAAAGGAGCAGAATAACAACAGTATTTTCATTGCTAGAAGTTCAACAATACAATATAAATACAAAAAAACACGCACATAATGGTCCGTCGACAAGCTACAGTTAAAATAGAAAACAGAAGGAGGATATAGAAATTGAGGAAATCAAAAGCAACATAGTTTAGCAAAAATAATCTGCTTTTTCTCGACAAACTACAGAGCGAAAGTTTACGTACGTCGCACAACAGAAACATTCAGCTAGTGCAAAAAGCCTCTAACAAACATTAGTCTTAAACTACACATTATATTTAATATATAATATATATTATATGTATACGTATTTATATATCTTCATATAAATAACCCCTTATTTTGGCATTTATCATCGTAAAATAATTTAAACGTCCTAGCAGACATTGAGTGGCACATTTCGAAAGCGATGGAATAAAATGTAAAAGCACTTTACTCGTCTTTCTGCACTAGATATGTGGACAGAGCATTAGTGTTGTGTAGTGCTAGAGAATGACTGGAAACAGAAAAATAAACGAAAAAAGAACCTGTGGTTGATAATCTTCTTTCCAAGAAACCAACTAAACCGTACAATTACCCACCACTGCCTTGACAGGATAACCGTTGAACACATTTGGTCAAATATCATTACCTACATACATCCCAGTATATACATATTACCTCATCTACTTAGGAATTACAGCAGAATAAAACAGCAGAGTAAAACTTTAAAAAGAACTATTGGTGTGTTTTTCTTTTGCCTATCTGTGTGAAGTGATTGGTCTGGTCTGTTTAGTGTAGTGCCACGCACACAACACTGCTGTCTACTGTATGTGCACAAAAACTACAGTACCCATAAGTCAATTCTGATTCTGACAAACGATTCCATAATACACCTCTTCCTGTCAGGACCTCTAACACAACAATCCCGTCACATCTGATGCTTGTTGGGAACGGTCCCCCCCGCCCGAGACGGTCCAGGAAGAGCTGTCCAGCAGAGCCCACTCCCCCCTCACTACACTGAATGGATGTTCTGGCCATGCTGATAAGCCGTTTAGTTCCGCCCACATTGTCTAAGCTGCTATGACGACACGGCATGCGACCCTCAAGCCACTAGGGACATCAGTAAGCATTTGATAGCCATGTAATAAGCCTGGTAAAAAGCCTATTAATACTGTCGCTAAGCTCCGGAGCCTTCTGCAGGGAACCCACTCAGCCCGAGTCAGAGGGGCTGAGGTGTGGACCAGGGCCAGATACACTTCCAGCCTTGAATGAGCCAGGTGTAGGCCTGCCGTGGGAGGGAGGCTTTAGGACCCAGCAGTGGGGTCACTTGGCTCAGGTGGAAATGGAGGAGAATGTTGTGTAACGGTCTGGCCCACAACCCTGCTCTTCCGGCAGCTTGAGAGGGGGATACAGAGCGAGCACGGACCTTGTTGGGCATCCAAAGAACCCACCCGTTCCCTGTTCCAGTCCTTTTGAGAGGTGCGAGACCAGACAGTTGCACCAGGACACACTGACTGACTGGCTGATTAGCTGGCTGGCTGGTTTTTCTACCCATACTCCCTCTACTCTCTTGTCAGTGAGTTGAACTGTCCACCTCGAGGTGTGGGTCTTACTTTGTTGAAACACAATGAAACAGAATACGATCCCGCTTTTTTCTTCTATATTATACTTGGCGTGAACCCCCCCCCCCCGCCCCCCCAAAAAAAAACGAACAAAAAGGAAGCTGCAGTGTTGAGCTACGAGGTGTGGGGGTAGGAGGGGTTGAGTGTGTGTGTGTGTGTGTGGGGGGGGGGGGGTTACGCGGTGTTGGGAGGGTACAAGGAGTCGGGTACGAGTCTCTCCTTCGTAGAGCGCTTACACGTTTACATTCTTATCAAAACATAGAGGAAACCTAGTGAACTGCTACACACCGTAGTGGCCCTGATCATTTAGCATGGCCGACCACGTTTAAAGTGCTCTGGACAAAACTCTGGTGCAGCGTACAGTATAATCCACATATTGTGCCGACATAAAATCCAACTAATAAATATTCGTCGTCGTCCCCCCCGTCCCCCTCCAGGTGGGGTTTGGTTGGTACTGGTAACCGTGGCACCCTGACATATCGGTTACATCCTGCTGCCATGACAACCAGATAAACGGTGAGCTGGGGATGGAGTGTGTGTGTTGGTGTGTGAGGGGAAGTCTGTTCTGCCATTGCTTCCCCCCCCCCCCCCCCCCAGGATAACCAGGACAAGAGCAGCGGCAGGAGGTGTTGGTGGAGGGAAGGAGGAGCAGGAGGGACGGAGGAGAAGGAGGAGAAGGAGGAGAAGGAGGTCAGACGGGCGGGGCGGTCCAGTACCAGGAGGAGAACGCGGTCCACTGGTGAGTTTTAGGATGAGTGGTGGTCAGTTGTCCGAGTGTGTGTGTGTGTGTGAGAGAGAAAGTGTTTGTGCGTGTGTGTGTGTGACTTGTGTCTCTGGTGAGAGTGGGTGCCACACCTCTCTGGGGTTGGAGTGTACATGTGTGTGTTTGTGTGTGTGTGTGTGAGTGTCCCTCAGTCGCTCACACCACTGTGGCTGGTCTGCGGTCCATCTCCTCCTCTAACTTCACCATCTGCTGCATGTCCTTGGCCTGCCATGGGCAACGACAGCATAAACACACACACACACACACACACACACACACACACACACACACACACACACACCAAACAACAGTTAAACAAAAACCTCTGATAGATTACAGTCTTTGTTAAAGTAAGATTCTGTTCTTTAATCCCATCTGCACTGCAACATGTCTTCATCTAACGGTCTACCCATTTCTGTGACTTCAAACTGACTCTAATCTCTCTGACCCTGTTGTGATAGGTCACTAGCGAGCCCACTAAATGAAGCCCTTAAGTACAGTATTACAGCATGCTGAGTCATGCTCGTGTGTCGGCTGGCTCCGGCTGCTAGGCAACCCATCTGACTCAGATCCCTGACTCACAGGGAGGCGGGGTTACGGCACCATGAGTGGTGCATTAAAAACATGGAGGCACCCTTCATGACATGGTGCAGATACCACATCAGATCAATGACTCAGACCATAGATACAGTTAGAAACAACACACACACACACACACACACAAAGGACATCCACACACACACAAAGGACATCCACACACACATCCACACACGAACTGGACATCCAAACACACACACACTTGACATCCACACACAAACACACTGGACATCCAAACACACACACTGGACATCCAAACACACACTGGACATCCACACATACACGCACACACACACTGGACATCCACACACACACACACACACACACACACACACACACACACACACACACACACACACACACACACACACACACACACACACACACACACACACACAGGAAATCCACACACAGATACGTTCAGGGGAAAGAAAGTTTGAGTCCCCGAGTTTGAAGACTGGGTACAAGGGGAGTACAGAAGGATGACAGACGGAGAGATGATGGGGGGGGGGGGGGGGAAAGTAAAGATGGAGGGATGGTTATTTCCTACCTTGTTTGTTTGCATGGTGTGATTTCAAAAGCTGTGCGAGAAAAGCAAACCAAAGGTGAAAACAATGAGGGCACACGTGTAGCATACATGTACAGTAACATACATGTACAGTAACACACATGTGCAGTCACATACATGTACAGCGACACACATGTGCGAGCGATGAGTTCACGACGATGAAGCTTTGCCCCTCGGACAACAGCGTCCGACGGGTGAGCGTGCGATGGCTGCTGTTTGGGAGGAACCTCGAGACCTGCTGGTCTCAGGTGAGCGAGGTACGCCCCTCAGTGTGTTCTGGGTTAAGGCGGGGGTGGGGGGGTGGGGGGGGGGTGTTTGTTTACCTGCTCATTGAACTTGTCCAGTTTCTCCAGCTGTTCCCTCTGGGTCTTCTCCAACTGCTCCATCTCCTTCTGATGCTTCATGGCCAGCTGAGGAGGAGGAGGAGGAACACGGTCACTATCGTTCACCCAGAACCTACTAGAACCCCAAACTCCTGCTGGATGAAGGTGGCGAATGGGAGGAACTGAATCACGAACCCTTTTCCGCTCCTCCAGGAACTTTTTGGTGTTGCTGCTGTTCAGCTCTCTGACCCTCCTGAGGAGAGAGAGAGAGACACGGGATGCAGGATGAAGACTGGCACCTTCGCCTGGAGGCCCCCACAGCGGACGTCCGGTGCTTCAAGCTAAGCCGGTGGGACTCACCTCTCTCTCTCCGCCTTGTTCTTGATGGTCTTGTCCTGGCTGATGGCTTTGCTGTTCTCCATGGAGGTCTTCGCCTGGTTGGCACGCATCTCTTTGCTCTGCCTGTGACGGAAAGTGTGTTAATGTTATTGTGTGCATGTGTATGTGTGTGTTATCATGTATGTGTTTTATTGTGTGTGTGCGTTAGTGTATGCGTGTGCTCTTGTGTGTGTGTGTTACCGTGTGTGTGTTTTATCATGTGCGTGTGTTAGCGTATGCTGTGTGTTCTTGTGTGTGTTATCGTGTGCGCGCGTGTTCTTGTACGTGCGTGTCATGGTGCGTGTTCTTGTGTGTGTGTGTGTTACCGTTCGTGGATGAGCTTGAGCTGCAGGGTCTGCTGCTCCTGCACGGTGTTCAGGAGCTTCTTCAGGTGCTCACACTGCTGGGTCACATGACCATCCCTCAGCTCCTGCTCCTCACAGCTGTGACAGGTGATCATCTCTGACCACTCCTTAGTGTGCTGGGCTGTGATGTCCTTCACCTGCGCGCACGTGTACACACGCACACACACACACACACACACGCAGGCGCACACAAACACACACACAGGTTCATACACTCACACAGGTTCACAAACACACACACACACACATACAGGTTCACACACACACACAGGCGCACACAAACACACACAGGTTCATACACACACACACAGGTTCACAAACACACACACACACACATATACAGGTTCACACACACACACACATACACACACACACACATACAGGTCCACACACACACATACAGGTTTACACACACACATACAGGTTCACACACATACAGGTTCACACACACACACACACACACACACACACACACACACGTGTGAAATGACCATCCCTTAAGTTAGCACCCACAGGTACACAGCTCCTAGTTAGCTTCCTGTACCTTAGCCTTGTGGTCTGTGGTCAGAGTCTGGATCTTAATCTCTGTCTCCTTCTTCAGCTCCTGACAGTTGTTCTCCCTGTGAGGAGACACAGCAGGAGTCAGGGGCCCGGAGGAGTCAGGGGCCCAGAGGAGTCAGGGGCCCGAAGATGGGAGGCCCCTGAGGAACATCCAGACCACACACACACACATGCACAGATACACACACACAATAACACACACCATAACACCCCCCCCCCCCCCCACACACACACACAGATACATAAATACACACACACACACACACACGTACACAGAGATACACACACATACACACACACACAGAGCTACACACACCACACATACACACACGCCTCACCCTCTCTTCTTGATGGCCTTCTCCAGAAGCTTCTCCTGGGTCAGCTTGTCCTTGTCGTGCTGGGCGATCATCTTGTCCACCTGGGTGCAGTGGGACTTCTGCATGGTGTTCTGATCCTGGGGACACAACACAGGCTCAGAGACATGGAAACACCTCGGACCACCACATCATCAACAAGCAGGCTTCTTCCAGCAAGACTCTGGAATCCTAATGAACGTTACGCAACCAGACTCCCATCAGCCACTGGCATAGGTAGAAACAGCTCATTTGAAATTCAACCTTTCAGATGGCGAATACAATTGCAACCGAGCGCAACGACGGTATTCATCTGAGCGCGTCCTTTGATGACAGGTGGTTGGATAACAGCTGATTCATGAGAGCAGGTCATTAATGTGTCCCACACACATCCTGACCACAGTGCTGGAGGAAAGTGTGTGTGTGTGTGTGTGTGTGGGGGGATCTTAGCAAGTCTAATGTCTGCCTGTCCACCTCAGTTTGGCCATGATCAAAGCCAGACAAGGGGGCAGAGACAGGATGCACTTAGTGTGTGTGGTTTGGGTGTGTGCGGGGAGTGAGTGTGTGCGATGCGTTGTGTGACTGTGCGGTTTGTGCGCGCGGAGGGAGAGGGAATCAGCGTGTGTGTGCGTGTGGGGTGTGTGTGAGTGGAGGATGAAAGGGAGTTTCTCTCCTGTCTCTCTCTGACAGGATCAGTTGGTAGCTGGCCTGTAGCGGCCTACAGCAGCCTGTAGGGGTCTGTAGCTGACTGTAGCAGCCTGTAGCTGACTGTAGCTGACTGTAGCAGCCTGTAGCTGACTGTAGCTGACTGTAGCTGACTGTAGCAGCCTGTAGCTGACTGTAGCTGACTGTAGCTGACTGTAGCTGACTGTAGCTGACTGTAGCAGCCTGTAGCTGACTGTAGCTGACTGTAGCTGACTGTAGCAGCCTGTAGCTGACTGTAGCTGACTGTAGCTGACTGTAGCTGACTGTAGCAGCCTGTAGCGGACTGTAGCTGACTGTAGCAGCCTGTAGCAGCCTGTAGCTGACTGTAGCTGACTGTAGCTGACTGTAGCTGACTGTAGCAGCCTGTAGCTGACTGTAGCTGACTGTAGCTGACTGTAGCAGCCTGTAGCTGACTGTAGCTGACTGTAGCTGACTGTAGCAGCCTGTAGCGAACTGTAGCTGACTGTAGCTGACTGTAGCTGACTGTAGCAGCCTGTAGCTGACTGTAGCTGACTGTAGCTGACTGTAGCTGACTGTAGCAGCCTGTAGCTGACTGTAGCAGCGGAGTCGTCACCTTGGAGTGCTTCTTCTTTAGGGTGTTGAGCTCCTTCTGCTGCTTCTTAACCAGCTTCAGGAACGTCTGGAGACACGGCAGCACAGGAGAGAGCAGACACAGCTCAGCGGACGTCAACACACACACACACGTCTGAGCATGCTCAGTCTGTCACCTGGGGTGTGTGGCCCTTCCTGTGACCTCACCTTCATTTGTTTCAAGTCATCAATATTTACAGTAGGCACGAGGGCAGATGTATCTAGCGGGAGGAGAGGAAGAAAACATTACGGTGTGGTCAAGAGAGGGCGTCGGAGTGCCTTGTGGGTGTGGTGTGTGTGGTGTGTGTGTGTGTGTGTGTGTGTGTGTGTGAGGGGGTTCGCCGTACCCTTCTTGGCTTCCGCAGTGTTGTTCTGGGCCGAGCTGGAGGTCTGGGCCAGCTCCGAGCTGGTCTGAGGCGACACGCTACTCTTCACCGTGCTCACCTTGCCCTTCTTGTCGTTCTTCGAGCTCCCGTTGGGCACGTCAGCGATGTCGCTCTGCGGAGATGAGAGAGAGAGAGAGAGAGGGGGGGGGGGCAGCCACTGTAAGTCTGTTTAGAAAACAGGCACAGTGTTTGTGTGTGGGGGAAAAAAGGGGGGGTGGAGGTGTACCGTTTCGATCCCCAGAGCTCGCATCTGGTCGGCTCTCTTCTCCGCTATGGACAGGAACTTCTTGGGGTCGGACAGGGCGTCCACGATAGCTGGAACACACAGCACACGCCGCCTCAGAATCCAGTCCAGGCCCTGAGCTTTGCTCAGCGTCCAGTCGAGCGGCTCAATCAGACCTCGGACCCTGTGTTTGCACTAGCACGTCGCTGCTAGCATCATGCGCTGCGTGTCATCAAACCAAACATGAACTCTACTGAAGAGTGTGGAGAGAAGGGAGGAAGTCCTGTTCTGTTACCTTCCTGTCTGTCTACCTGTCGCGCGCGCGTACAGCACAGAAACACACACACACACACAGCTACTCATAGCAGACTAACAGGGTCTCGTACATCTCTCACACACACACACACACACACACACACACACACACACACACACACACACACACACACACACACACACACACACACACACACACACACACACACACACACACACACACACACACACAGTGATATTACCTCAACGCTGACAGGAACAGTCATAAGGAAACGCTTATCACAAAAGAAGGGTAAACTACAGGTCTTTCTGCCTCTCTCTCTCTCTCTCTCTCTCTCTCTCTCTCTCTCCCTTTCTCTCTGTCTGTCTCTCCCTTTCTCCCTCACACACACACGTCATCCCCGGCGTGCGCCCTCACCTCCGAAGCCGTCGGGGACGTAGGTCTTGAGGATGATGTTGCAGAAGACGGTGGGCAGCGACAGGGGCTTGTTGCCCTCGTTCCTCAGGGAGATGTGTCTGTAGCCCGCCTGCAGACCGTCCAGGGGCAGGATCCGCTGGCCTATCAGCTTGTTGTTGTCGTCGTACACGGCGATGCGCAGCACTGCCAAGTCTGGCAGGATCACCTGAGAGAAGGAGGGGAGGGACGGAGGGAGGGAGGGAGGAGAGAGAAGGCCAGAGAGAGGGAGTGAGAGAAAGTGGAGCGAGCGATGGAGGGAGGGAGGGGGAGTGTGAGGGGCAGAGAGCGAGGGGAAAAGAAGCGAGAGAGAGGAGCCAGACGGGAGAGAGACAATGAGCGAGAGAGACAGAGAAGATGATGGAGACAGAAAGACGGAGAAAGAGAGACGGAGAGAGAGACAGAAGGAGAGAGAGAGGATGATGGAGACAGAGAAAGAGAGAGAGAGAGAGGATGATGGAGACAGAGAAAGAGAGACAGAGAGAGAAAGGATGTAGGAGACAGAGAGACAGAGAAACAGAGAGAGACAGAGGATGATGGAGACAGAGAGACAGAAAAAGAGAGAGAGAACGAGAGACTCTGACAGAGCGTGAGTCGGCAGGCTAGCGAGAGATGAACGGCGATTTGTCCTAGGAGCAGCAGGAGCTTCAGAGGACACTATCTAAGGAGGCTCCACCACCGCCACGATACCCTAGACAGGGACGATATCACAACAGCCTGCGTATCTTCCGCAAGGCCATCTCATCAGCCTGCACGGCACCCTGTCCTCGGAGGGCTGAGCGTGTGTGTGAGTGCGCGTGCGAGTGTGTGTTTGCTGGCCTTGTGTTTTTCAGATAAGAGAGGGGAGAGCGCGAAAGGGGGATGATTAATAAGTGAAAGGAAGAGGAGGTGAGAGATAGCACAGATGAACTGTCAGAGGAGGCTGATGTTAGCGTTGCTGTAGTCGCTTTGTGTGTGTGGGAAATCATTTGTGTGTGTGTGTGTGAGTGAGAGTGTGTAATAATACACAGGGCTGTCTGGGGCACTGTATGTGTGTACAGGAATACATGACTAAATGTGTAAAGGTCTCTGTACGAATGATATTTGTCGTGTGTGTGTGTCTGTGTGTGTGTGTGTGATAGAGAGGAAGAGAGCGAAAGAGAGGGTGTGATGAACAGGCAGCTCTGCCAGCACTCCATGTAATGGCCCTCCTGATGGCAGTGCGCGCGTGTGTGTGTGTGTGTGTTGGGGAGCACTGCGGCAGGCTGTGATTGATGGTGTGTGTTGAAAGAGCTGGAGTCACAGTCATGGCTGAGATACTTCACATTCTGCTGAGAGCAGCACTCTCTCTCCCTCTCTCTCTCTCTTTCTCTCTCTTTTTCTCTGACACACACACAATCTCACCCACAAAAATCTATTCTTCCTTTGTTCCTGTATTTTTTGTTTCGTGTATTAGCTATTTTTTTTTTTTTGGGGGGGGGGGTCTGCCTTCTTTCTTGTCTCTCTCTGTGATATTCTCCTTCTGTCTCTGTTTCCTGTCTTTCGGTTCTCTCTCCCAGAGAGGGGTCGTGTCTGGGGCTGTCCTTCCCCCTGCCACCTCTCCTCCTCTCCTCTGCAGTAAGGATGCATCACCACAGGGCCCTCATCTCTACTCCCTCCCTCCCTCCCTCGTTCTCCTCCGCCGTTCAACCGCAAACCGCTTCCCAGCCTGGACGCAGGCAGGCATACGCGACTAACGTTTGGAAAGCCCTGCAGTCGCACCCCCCCCCCTCTACCTTTCTGAAGACGAAGGGCTCCTCGTTGTAGGCGGGGTTCAGGCCGTTGTTCATGACCATGCGCGTGCGGAACTCCTTGCGGATGGTGTCCGTGGGCAGCCCGTACATGTCCACCTCCACGTACGTCCCGATCTTCTTATCCGACAGGAACTGACCCGAAAACACCTGTACAGAGGAGGAGGGGAGGAGAGGAGGAGGAGGAGGAGAGGAGGAGGAGGAGGAGGAGAGGAGGACAGGAGAGGGGGAGGGGAGGAGAGGAGGAGGAGGAGGAGAGGAGGAGGAGAGGAGGACAGGAGAGGGGGAGGGGAGGAGAGGAGAGGAGGAGGACAGGAGAGGAGGAGGAGGGGAGGAGAGGAGGAGGGGAGGAGAGGAGGAGGAGGAGGGGAGGAGGAGGGGAAGAGAGGGGGAGAGGAGAGGAGGAGGGGAAGAGAGGAGGAGGAGAGGAGGAGGGCAGGAGAGGAGGAGGGGAGGAGGGGAGGAGAGGAGGAGGGGAGGAGAGGACGAAATGAGGAGAGGAGGAGGGGAGGAGGGGAGGAGAGGAGGAGGGGGAGGAGGAGGAGGGGAGGAGAGGAGGAGGGGGAGGAGGAGGAGGGGGAGGAGAGGAGGAGGGCGGGAGGGGAGGAGAGGAGGAGGGCAGGAGGGGAGGAGAGGAGGAGGGGAGGAGAGGAGGAGGGCAGGAGAGGAGGAGGGGAAGGAGAGGAACAGGGGAGGAGGCAGGAAAAGGGTGAGAACACTTAGATTCACGAAGAGTTGAGAGAAATCCATGGTGTTTAGGACCGCTTTGACCCCAGGGGATGACCTCTGACCTTACCTGCACGCTGCAGGTGGCAGCAATGACCCCGTCCACAGGCGTCTCAGAGAAGGGGTCAAACATCCTGTCTGACCTCCGCATGAAGTCTGGCTTCAACAGGTACCTGCCAGAGATGAGAGAGAGACAGAGAGAGACAATAAGAGAGAGAGTTATAATCGTACAGCTGAATTACTGGATCCAGGTCTGATAGTATTATGGGATGGAAATATGCTATTACATTCTAATATATATATTCTTATCATACCTATATATTGTTTTATATATATATATATATTGTTGGTCAGTTATAACTGAAAAAAATTATTGCCCTTGTTGTGAAATAGGTATCTCTGTGGAACAGCATGTGACTGCAGCTCATGTACTTGCTTCTACCTAGTGTTGGTTATATAATTCATGTGAGTTAACTAGAGGGAGGGAGAGGGCAATAGTGTGTGAGGGAGGGAGGGAGAAAGGGATAGTGTGTGAGGGAGGGAGAGAGGAAAGAGAGAGATGGTGTGTGAGGGAGGGAGAGAGGGAAAGAGAGAGATGGTGTGTGAGGGAGGGAGGGAGAGAGGTAGAGAGGGAGAGAGAGAGATGATATGTGAGGCAGATAGTTAAGTAAGGCCAGTGGGCATATTAGAAGCCCATTAGCAGGAATGGGTGTTGTAATGACAGCGGATATCTCCTCCCTTATGAGATCTGCAGCGTTAGCCGACATATCTGCGCCCTGGGGCCTGGCATTAGAACGAGGGATGAAGGGAGAGATGGACGGATGAGGGGAGAGAGGCGCGGAGCTCCATGCTGGATGAGAGCGGAGCCCTGAGTATCTCCTGAGCTCTCATTAGCTTGCAGGCTGATGGTGGCTATTGGTTGCCGCCGGCCAATAGTAATGAGACGTGACGCGCTTTTACTGATGAGGTTTTTGGGGAAGGGAGGTGGGTGATGAAAGGGGGTGGGGGGGGGGGGGGGGGCGGGGCGACGACTGGGGATAGGAGGAAAGAGGAGGAGGGATGGGGGCGGGGGTGGAGAGAGAGAGAAGAGAGGGAGGGGGTGTGGAAGGAGAGGGATGTAGGGGAGGTGGAGATGGAGGGATGGAAGGGAGGTGGAAGGGGAGGTACTGCTCTCACCCGCAGGATCCATTATACTCAAATTTCCCCTGGTTCAACTGCATGGCCAGATCTAAGAGTGAGAGAGGAACAGAGAGAAAGAGAGAGAGAGAAAGAGGGAGGGTAGAGAGAGAAAGAGGGAGGGTAGAAATAGAGAGAGATAGAGGGAGCGTAGAGAGAGAAAGAGGGAGGGTAGAGAGAGAAAGAGGGAGGGTAGAAATAGAGAGAGATAGAGGGAGCGTAGAGAGAGAAAGAGGGAGGGTAGAGAGAGAAAGAGGGAGGGTAGAAATAGAGAGAGATAGAGGGAGGGTAGAGAGAGAAAGAGGGAGGGTAGAGAGAGAAAGAGGGAGGGTAGAGAGAGAAAGAGGGAGGGTAGAAATAGAGAGAGATAGAGGGAGCGTAGAGAGAGAAAGAGGGAGGGTAGAGAGAGAAAGAGGGAGGGTAGAAATAGAGAGAGATAGAGGGAGCGTAGAGAGAGAAAGAGGGAGGGTAGAGAGAGAAAGAGGGAGGGTAGAAATAGAGAGAGATAGAGGGAGGGTAGAGAGAGAAAGAGGGAGGGTAGAGAGAGAAAGAGGGAGGGTAGAGAGAGAAAGAGGGAGGGTAGAGAGAGAAAGAGGGAGGGTAGAAATAGAGAGAGATAGAGGGAGCGTAGAGAGAGAAAGAGGGAGGGTAGAGAGAGAAAGAGGGAGGGTAGAAATAGAGAGAGATAGAGGGAGCGTAGAGAGAGAAAGAGGGAGGGTAGAGAGAGAAAGAGGGAGGGTAGAAATAGAGAGAGATAGAGGGAGGGTAGAGAGAGAAAGAGGGAGGGTAGAGAGAGAAAGAGGGAGGGTAGAGAGAGAGAAAGACGGAGGGTAGAGAAAGAGAAACAGAGAGAAAGAGGGAGGGTAGAGAGTGAGAGACAGAGAGACCGAGAGAAAGAGGGAGGGTAGAGAGTGAGAGACAGAGAGAGAAAGAGGGAGGGTAGAGACAGAGAGAGAAAAGATTCAGATCAGATGAAATGCATTCGAACACGCAAACAGGAGCAAACTGACTCCGTCTATTCTGCACATGTCGACCCGTCTCCAACGCTTCCGGAACGTTCCGAGCTGTTGCTCGACCCAGAGATGGAGGCGGGGCAGGCCTTTCCACCTCACTGGCATCGCTCCTCTCACCCCCACCCCTCCCCAGGCCCACCTCCCCTGCCCCCACCCCCCCCTGTCCTCCCTCCCCCTTGTCCTCCCTCCCCCCTCCAGCCTCCACATGCCCACTCACAGTGGGACATATGGTCCAACCCCATTGCCCTCAGACATGGGGCAGCAGCTGCTCAACAACAGGGTCCACAGTGTGTGTGTGTGGGGGTGGGTGTGTGGGTGCGTGACACGTGTTTGCGTGTGTGTCTGACAGTGTGTGGGCGGTTGCACTGCGGGGCGAGGCTTTGTGTTGTAGGGGGGGGGGTCAGATGATGTGCCGAGAACCGAAAGCTTAGCCCACCTAAGCTCACTCACACACACACACACGTATCATCAATCACCACAGGAACCACAAGGCCACAGCAGAACAGGAACCCGTGAGAACCCTAGGGGGCGAGCTCGGAGCTTCTAGAGAGTCCCTGTTCTACGTTCTACGTGTTCCGGTACCTGGGGTCTGGAAGTTGAGCGACACCATCTGGCAGCCAGCGTTCCAGAAGATCTGAGGCATGTAATTACTGGAGTCTACCCGGCCTCCTTTGGGGTAGATTCGACTCATCTGACGCTTGTTGTAGCTGCGCGCAACGCTCAGGGAAAAACACGCAGGCAGGCAGGGAGAGGAGAGTCTGCTCGTGTGTGTGGGTGGGGGGGGGGGGGGGGGGGGGGGGGAAGAGATGTGTGTGTGTGCGTATGTATGTGTGGAAAGTAGACCGCGAGGGTTATTAATAGTAAGGAACAGCTTGGGTCCTCTGGTCTCGTTGGAGTATGTATATCTGAGTGTGTGTGTGTGTGGTGGGGGGGTTGTGAGTGTGTGTGTGTGTGTGTGTGTGAGAGACTTGGAAGTGGAAAAGGCCTGGTTTTCAGAGTCCAAAGGCACATTCTGCTCCCTGGAGGCCGTGTGCTGCGTTTCACCACGAGGAGAAAAACCTCCCGATAAACACAAGGAGCGTCTCTACCAGACTTAAATCTAGGTGACCTACAACAGCACACCCCCCCCCCCCCCCCCAAGACTCTCGCCCGGAACTGAGGGGGGAGGGGGGGGGCAGAGAGACCCCTGAATACCGTGCACAGGAGCCCCGGGTAACGAAAAAAGGATACTTGACAAACTCGATGGCGTTGGTCTTCAGGTAACCCAGCCCCACCGACTCGTTGAAGGACGACATGTTGTGATGGATGTTTCTCTCTGGAATGGAGGACAAGGAGGTGAGACGGGGAGCGAGGCGAGGGTGGGGGGGTCCAAAGTGGCGGCGCTCGGCGTCCGGTGCTAGCGTACCCTCGGCGTTGTCGAAGCTCTGGAACTTGACCGGCTGGGCATAGTTGACCATGGCTGACAGGTAGGGGTGGATATTGGTAGTGGCTCCCACATAGGTGTACTGAGCTATAAGGTCGTCCTCGTTAACTGTTGTTTCGGACTGCATGGCCACAGCGCGCGCACGCGCACACACACACACACACACACACACACACACACACACACACACACACACACACACACACACACACACACACACACACACACACAGTAAGCTCCCTACTCCTCAACCACTGCACCACTGTATGGTAAAAAGGTAGTAACAGGTCATACAGAATGCTGCAGCAGTGCGTTTGAGTGTGTGTTGAATGCATGTGTGTGCGTGTGTACATGTGTTCGTCTTTTTATGTGTGTGTGCTCAGGCCACCTTCTTGTTGATATCCTGGTCCGACGCTTCTGAGATGTCGGTGACATCAGTCGCTTCCGTGGCCTCGGACATCTCCGTGACCTCATCCTCGGTAACCTGGACGACGACAAAACAACGGGAAGTCAGGACCGCCGTGCTTCTTTCCAAACAGGCGAGACAAAGCATGTGACCTGTTGCCAGGCAACGCCCACCTTCCTGAGGCTGTTATCCGGCTCCTCTTCCTTCCTGGTGCTGCTGGCCGCCGTGCTAGCCGCCGTGCTAGCCGCCGTGCTAGCCGCCGTGCTAGCTGCTGTGCTAGCTGTGGTTCTAGCTGCCGTGCTAGCTGCTGTGCTAGCTGCTGTGCTAGCTGTGGTTCTAGCTGCCGTGCTAGCCGCTGTGCTAGCTGCCGTGCTAGCCGCTGTGCTAGCCTCCGTGCTGGCTGTTATACTGGCTGTGGTGCTGTTGGCACTAAGGCTGTTGGCCTCCTTCTCACTGGGCTCCTCTGATTGGCTGCTGGGCTGACCCTCTGGGTTTCCCTCCTTATCTTCTCCACCTGGACACACACACACACACACGTGAGAAAGGCATACACACTCAAGCAAAAACACACCTGCACCAAGCCCTTTCCAGGCACCCACAGCGCACACACACCTGCGCATGCACACACACACCTGCACGCGCACGCGCACGCACACGCACACACACACACACACACACACACAGGGCTCACAGAGGTCACCGTCTTCCTCGTTCTCCTCTCCCAGGATGATGGCAGGTGTGTTTGTCTCTCCTGCCTCCATGTGTTTCTTAAAGGACTCCAGCTGTTCTGTAACACACACACACACACACACACACACACACACACACACACACAGATGAACCTGGGGGCTCTACATAAGGTCACATGACTGGCAGCTGGAGGACCGGGTCCAGGTTGTTGACGTACTCTGTTCCACCTCAGGTTTCAGGCGCTTGTTTTTGATGAGGATTTTACGCTTCAGGTCGTTGGGAGAGGGTAAAGGTCGCCCGGATTCGATCTGAAAACCCCAAGCCGGGAAGGGAAATCAGACAGAAGTTCCTATTGGACGACGACGCTTTGACCGCTTTGTGATTGGACGCCAAGTTTCGATTGGCAGGTACTCACCGGAAATCCCTCCAGAGGCTGTTTGAGAAGGAGGTCACCGAAAATCTCCTCGCAGTATTTAGCCATCTTATACTGCTGCGGTTTACTAACACACACACACACACACACATATACATCAACATCCACACACACAAAACGCAAAAAAAGATTCGTTGTTCTTCTGATAGACGTCCAGATCACAGAAAACGTCCTATAGCGTGAGACAGCCTGTTCCTCTATCTTGGATCGGCGGCGTGTCTGCAGAACCCGTGGAACCTTCCGTACCTGCAGTGGTTCTCGAAGGACAGGATGACGGGGTACTCTGCGGTCACGAACGCCGTCTCTTTGATGGCCTGAATGACGTCCTGATACAGGAAGGAAAGGCAACACCGGTCACCTGCGTCCAGTCTGTCCGGATGGGAGCTTCAACTGTGTAAACCTGATTCATGAGGTTATTTTCCTCTACCGGGTGCAGTGTTCAATTATCACCACTAGATGGCAAACTTGTCCTGTATAATAAATGATCGTTTATGGGAGTTTTGGATGGCTTATAAAAATTCTGCTCTGTCTCTCTCTCTCTCTCTCTCTATATATATAAATATATAATATAGGATGGTGTATATACATGTATATGCTTGAGTGTATATGTGTATGTCTGTGTGCGTATGTGCTCACCTTGAACAGGATATCTGTACACATGGCCTTGCCATGTGTGATTATAGGCTCCTGATCTTCTCCTTTCCCATCCCAGCAGTCCAGCTCCACACACCTGAGACAACACACACACACACACACACACACACACACACACTGTCAATTACACACGCGCACACAGATCCAACAGATCCAACTTTTCCAAACAACATACCTTTGCTCTCACACGCCCAGACACACACACACACACACACACACACACACACACACACACACACACACAGACCGGCCTACCTGCAGCCGGACAGCAGCACCTGTCGGTACATCTCCACGGAGGACTTCCCCCGAACTGGCGTCCCGTCAGGTACGTGTTGTGGGAGGAGCTTATGAAGTAGTGGGCCATACTGTGCATACGCAGGTCAACAACAGCACTGCTAACAATATCTACATATAGATCCGGCGAAACCTACAAAGCCTATTTGACATGGGATGGCCCGTTTCCAAGTGTTGACTTGAAGACTTTATCTGGATGGTTCTACAGCCGTCCCCTGGGAGCCCGCTGCCATCCAGAAGCCAAGCCAAGTTCCAGCTCCATCCGGAAACCGAACCATACATATGAAAGATAGTCCCTATGTCACAGGGCCGGTTCTCCTCTGGGTCCCTGGTGGCGAGGGACGGTTCCTCAGGTTACAACACCCTTCCTTCGTTTTCCAGCCAATCAATACCGCCGTAACAACCGCTGGCCCCTGTTCCCATGTCCACCTGGAGCACGTCTGACCTGTGGATGGGACCGTCACCCCAATTATGAGGGGGCCTGTCCGGTTAGAGAGAGCTCGGGGGAAGGGATGGAGGGGGAACCAGCCAGGCACGAAGGTTGTTGAAATGGAGGAGAGGAATTGCCTTTCCAAGGTCTCACCTTTGGCATGGCTCCAACGCGGATACTGTTGATGAGGGAACATTCTAGAACCTGCCTTCCTGATGAGAGACAGACAAAGAGAGAGAGAGAGAGACAGAGAGAGAGACAGAGAGAGAGACAGAGAGAGAGACAGAGAGACAGAGAGAGACAGAAGGAGACAGAGAGAGAGACAGAGAGAGACAGAGAGAGAGACAGAGAGAGAGAGAGAGAGAGAGACAGAGAGAGACAGACAGAGAAAAAGAGACAAACAAGAAACCCCGGTAAGGGAGGAAGAGAGGAGAGACTTATTGTTGGAAACCACTTCAGGAGGGGGTAGGGGTGTCCGCAGGGAGATGAGGAAGAGAGGGGTATACCTTTCCTTCACTCTTCCACGTGATGAAGAAGCCAAACTCGTCCACCTGGACCAGGCAGTTGGGCTCGAAGACGAACGGGTCCTGAAAAAAGCCACAGTTACTATTACAGATGTTACACAGTTTTTAACGAGAAGCCCCGGTCGTCAATCCCAGCTTTTATTAGACGCGGCTGGACGTTGAACACCGATGCGCAGGCGCACGGCGCTTTGCTGAACAAGACAAACAGCGGCGTCTCCGCTATTCATTTTCGTCTGGAAGAACACACACACGGCGCTGAAGCACGCACACGCGTGTTCTCAAACAAACCCGGGAACACGGAGCCGATCGTTCAATACCGACCATGCCTCGAAGGATACCCGCGCACACACACGCGCGCGCGCACACACACACTTCTGCGCGCGCACAGAGAAGCCCAGCGCCAGGGCTATCACAAACACAGATAATTATGAATGTCATGAGCGCAAACACTGTTTCGGTAGCGCACACACTGGTGCCATGGGAACCGGACTGGCTGGTCTGCGTGTGTGTGTGTGTGTGTGCTCTGTGTGTCTTTAGAGACGGCAAGTCGAGAACCGAGAGCCGGTCTCTCTCAGACTTCCAGGATCCAGTTTTGACAGTGCGTGTCTGTTTGAAGAAAGTGTGTGGCGATCGCACTGCGGTATCGGTGGGACTGTTTCTGCTCGCAGATAAGGCCGTTCGCTCGCTCATCTATCTAACACTGCAGTTCATCACTGCCAGGATGATGAATGACCCGGTACTGGACAGTACCTTTACCAGGGACTCAGCGAGCTGCAGGCTAACCTGAGCATCTGATAGGACCACGCTCTGGAAAACCATTCAAAGGAGCCCGGCGTGTGTAAACACTCATACATCAACACAAATACACACACACAATGTTCTAGAGCAGGGTGGGCAATCCTGGTCCTCGGAGGCCGCTGTCCTGAAGGTTGGAGATGTTTCCGTGCTCCAGCACACCTGATACTAATCATCAGGCTTCCACAGAGCTTGATAACGAACCATTCATTAGGATCAGGTGCGCTGGAGCAGGGAACATCTAAAACCTTCAGGACAGTGGCCCTCGAGGACCAGGATTGGAGACCCCTGTTCTAGAGACAGGTATAGGTGCGCTGTACACACACACACACACACACAAAGCTAAGAATTCCACCTGATCGTGGATTTAAACAGAGGGATTCCTGGCTAGGGTGCTCCTAATAAGATGTATACAGCAGAATAACTGCTGTGCGTGCGTGTGTGTGTGAGAGAGAGACAAAGTGAGAGAGAGCTGATTGCACAGTACTAAAAATGTCTGCTCCACAATCTCCATCCATCATTACAGCTCTTAAAAACAAACTCGTACACCCACCCACCCACCCACACACAACAACAACAACAACAACATCCATAACGTATCGGTCGTCCGTGAGCGCCAGTGAGGATTGAGCAGTGACGTACACGCGACACGTATGACGCTGCGCTCGCGTGTTCAAACCCCCCCCAAGAGACGGCTCGGTTGTCATAGCAACCGGTACGCCGATCGCTTGGATCCGATAGCATTGATTTCCGTTTGTGGTGGGAAGACCCTACAAGCACACACACACACACACACACACACACACAAACACACAAGGCTGACTCAACCTCTCAATCGAGGATACTTTTATTCTCGACCATGAAACCATGGCGACGTGGCGTCCCCAAGGAGTTTGACCTGGATCAACTCCCACCGATGATGTAGGCTCTTACAAGGAGGATCGATAGACCCTGCGAGAGGCCCGCTCCTCCCCGCTCTCTGCAGGGCCCGTGTCTGGGCGGAGGGAGGAGGGTCACAGCCTCCCCTCCGTGGAGATGGGAGGAGGGCGGACCAGACCCACATCAAAGAGCAGAGTCCTTCTACTGCAGGCCTGTCTGTCATGTGGTGATGTTAAAAACAACAGACTCACTATGCTACTTGAATAAGGCCAGGGCACACACACAAACACACACACACACACATACAAACACACACACACACAAAAGATGCCCATCCTCACCGTCTGTTACTCAGTGGGGTCTCGCTGGAGAGAGCTGTCCAGAAGATCCTGATTAGCTGTGCGTGTGTCTGTCTGTGTGTGTTTGTGTGTATCTGTCTGTGTGTGTGTGTCTGTCTGTGTGTGTGGGTCTGTCTCTGTGTGTTTGTGTGTGTGTGTCTGTCTGTGTGTGTGTGTGTCTGTCTGTGTGTGTTTGTGTGTTGTGTGTGTCTGTCTGTGTGTGTTTGTGTGTGTGTCTGTCTGTGTCTGTCTGTGTGATCACGTCGGGCCAGCGTAGATATCCACGCTTTTCTAACTTCTCCAAGAAAACAAAAAAAAGTGTGTCAACGAACAGATTGTTTGGTCTAGATACATCAGACCTTGGGATTCACCAAGTTCCAGTCTTCCAGCGCTTAGACTGGGGCAGTGCCACACACACACACACACACACACACACACACACTGAGGCATTACCCCAGTTGTACGGCTCCTGTCCCTCCCACAGAAGACATGAGAGGACTGGCTGAAGGATTCCTGTTGTGTGTGTATGCGTAGGTGTGCGTGTGTGTGTGTGTATGTGTGTGTTTTAAAGTTCTCTCCATGCAACATCCCAGCTTAGTGACCTGATTGAGTTAGGGATGGGAAAACTAAGGAGGACACACACAACCATCGACCACCCCCCCCCCACACACACACACACACACAACCCATCACCCCCCCCCACCCCCCCATACATACACACACACCCCATCACCCCCCCCCCCCCCACACACACCCCTTCACTTCACACACACCCCATCACTCCACACACCCCATCACTCCCCACACACACACACCATCACCCCGCCCCCACACACACACACAAACACACTCCCCCCCCCCCCACACACACACCATCACTCCTCATCTCCCCCCCCCCCCCCATCTCCAGAGGGAGGACAGGGACAGTGTGCGTGCAGGAGCAGGCTGGCAGGGCCGTGGAACAGCCGGCCAGACAGCCAGTCGCCACAGCACACTTGGCTAATGTGAGACGGATCAATGTGGCCGCTGTTCCTGCTCTTCCTGCTGCCTAACACAATGACCATTAATGTCATCAAGCAGACGATTTCCTCCGCGTCTGCCTGTGTGTGTGAGCAGAGCCGTGTGTGTGTGTGAGCAGAGCCGTGTGTGTGTGTGAGCAGAGCCGTGTGTGTGTGTGAGTCAGAGCCGTGTGTGTGTGCCTAACGTCCAACCAAAGGAGGGGGATTAGGGTCGGGGTGGGGGCTGGCGGGGGCTCTGAGATGTTGTCGTGGTATCCATCTGCCCGTGCTGCAGAGCCCCAGCTCAGGTGACCGCTTCTGCTGCTTGCTGGGGAGGGATGGGGGGAGGGGGGAAGAGGGGGCGGGGGGAGGGGGGGTAGGACTCACCTCATCGAACCTGTCAAAAGAGGCCCCTTCCTGTAGGAAACCAGGCAGGTGTTTCTGCCAGTTGAACTCGTAGGACTTCGTCATGGCTGCTCACAAACCTGAGGAGAGGACAGAGACAGAGAGAGAGAGAGAGAGCAGAGAAAGAGAGAGACAGAGTGAGGGAGAGAGACAAAGACAGAGAGACAGAGAGAGAGACAGAGAAATAGAAAGACAGAGTGAGAGACAGAGAGAGACAGAGACAAAGAGAAAGACATTTAGAGAGAGACAGAGACAAAGACAGAGAGAGAAAAAGAAAGAGAGACAGAGAGAGACAGAGAGAGACAGAGAGAGAGACAAACAGACAGAGTTAAAGCGAGGTTGGCAGCAGCAGGTCGACACAGGCACACAGCTCCTCCCAGCCCTGCTTGCTCCTGCTCCATCGCACCTGGCCCAGCTTCTCTGCTCAGACAACTTCTCACATCAAACACATCACTTCCTGTCACCTGACACCCCCCCCCCCCCCCCCCCCCCCAGCACCAGGTCTTAGTCACGCGTGACGTCACCGGCATCTTCCTCCCACATCTGATGTTCTGCCGAATGCTGACAGATTTAGCTTGTGACGTCAAGGTGTGTGTGAGGGGGGAAACGGGGAGAAGAGAGGTGGCAAATGAAGTCTTGCGCTCGAATAAGAATAGAACAGGCCTCGCGCTGAATCCACACACACAGCTGCGCCAAGCCCTGTGTAAACCTGGGGAGTGTGCGTCTAAAACATACGAACTTCTGCCAAACGGCGGAATCGCGTGAGGAGTGCACGTGAGGAGTGCACGTGAGTGTCGGCTGGTTCATGCAAGCGCTTTCAAAAGCGGCGCTCACCGCCAATAGGGGCAGGGAATAATGGACCTGTACAACAGAGATATGTTGTGTAGGTTAGTGGGGGGGGCGGGGGGGGGGGTCTGTGTCATAACTGCTGGGTGAATATGGGCACACACCACAATAAGTACATAATGGGCGCCGAGTGCATTATGTGTTTCAGCGAGGCTATATTTAAGATAAGTAATGATTGTTTATGTCCATCAGGTCTGTGGGGGGGTGTGTGCGCGTGTGTTTGCGTGTGTGTGTGTGTGTGTGTGTGTAGATGGTACAGATAATGATTACGTGCAGTCTCTCCATTTTACTTTCAGGGAGGGAAAGCGGATGTTGATTGAGCGAGGGAGGGAGGGACAGAGAAAAGAGTGAGAGAATGAAAGACAAGAGGGGAAAAGTAATGCGAGGTGAAGATGAGACAGCGAGACAAGGATGAGAGAGGGAGAGGGATGAAGAGGGAGGAGAAAAACCAGGGGGAGGGGGAGAGAAGGAGGCAGAGAAAGGAAAAGAGGGAGGGGAAGAGAGAGATGTTGAGATGGAGAGCGCGACGTGGCGAGGGGGCCAGCTGTGCATGACAGAGGGGATGGTTGGAGACAGACTGGACTGTGGTGTGTGTGTGTCTGTCTGTGGTGTGTGTGCGTCTGTCTGTGGTGTGTGTGTGTGCGTCTGTCTGTGGTGTGTGTGTGCGTCTGCGGTGTGTGTGTGCGTGCGTCTGTCTGTGGTGTGTCGTCTGTCTCTGTGGTGTGTGTGCGTCTGTCTGTGGTGTGTGTGTGTGCGTCTGTCTGTGGTGTGTGTGTGCGTGTGCCTGTCTGTGGTGTGTGTGTGCGTGCGTCTGTCTGTGGTCGTGTGTGTGCGTCTGTCTGTGGTGTGTGTGGGCGTCTGTCTGTGGTGTGTGTGTGCGTGTGCCTGTCTGTGGTGTGTGTGTGTGCGTCTGTCTGTGGTGTGTGTGCGGTGTGTGTCTGCGGTGTGTGTGTGTGTCTGTGGTGTGTGTGTGTGCCGTGTGGAGGGGGGATCAGGGAAAGAAGTTCTGCGCTTGATGTCGAGCGGAGTGGGGGGGGGGCACAGATCACAGGCCAGATCGCTCCACAGGAACACAGCCAGCCCCACTCTCACAGCGGGCGTGACCCAGAATGCACCATGAGGACCCGGCAGAGGAACCAGCCCTCTCTTACCGGCTGCTCTCTAACCGGCTGCTCTGGTACGGGCGGACGATCGTGTTCATGTCCTCTGACCGTGAAACAGACCGGCTGACGAGCCGGTATATTGGTTCACATGAATCATGCCCTTTCTTAGCTGCCTGTAGGTCTAGTCCAGCTCTGACCCGGGTTCAGGTTCTGCCTGAGCAACGTTTACCTGGGACGCAGCCTCGTCAGAGCCGGGGGAACGATTGTCATGAACGCATCTTCATCGTGTGAGCAGCCTAACGCAAGGTTATCCTGAACGCGGACGTTCTCACGACAAGGCAAGCAACAACAGGACCGTTTGAAGAAATTGACAGCAGCAATAACTGAATCTAAATAAATGATTGAGGCCGGTGAAACCTGCTATCCTGGTGTGAGAACATGCTGGAGGCAGAAGGGTGAGTGGAGGTAGGAGGGCTTTCAGCTTCCCAGGGTGGCCGTCAGGCCTGGTGGAGGTGGATTCAGCCCTGCTGATGCCACAGCCAGGACACAAGCAGCATGAGGGAGAGGAGGGAGGAGAGAGGAGGGAGGGGTAGAGACATGGAGGGAGAGAAGAGAGGAGAGAGGAGGGAGGGGTAGAGATGGAGGATGAAAAGGGAGGAGAGAGGAGGGGTAGTGGAGAGATGGAGGGAGAGAACAGAAAGGAGGAGAGAGTAGGGTTGGGGTAGAGATGGAGGGAGACCGGCAAGCTAGCAACAAGATGAAGATGGATCAGGAGAAAAGGGCGGTAGAAAACTTGAAAGGAAAAGTGAGATTGAGACAGAGACGGAGAGACAGATAGAGAGAGAGAGAGAGAGAGAGAGAGGAGAGAGAGAGAGAGAGAGAGAGAGAGAGAGGGAGAGAGAGAGGGAGAGAGATAGAGAGGGAGAGAGAGAGAGAGGGAGAGAGAGAGGGAGAGATAGAGAGAGAGAGGGAGAGAGAGAGATAGAGAGAGATAGAGAGCGAGGGAGAGAGATGTAAAAAGGCCAGGCCCTTCAAGTGCAGCCCTCCACCATCTGTGCTGCCACAACGGGGGACCAGTAGACAGACGCACACGTCCTGTCAGGGGACCTAAACACAGACGCACACTTCCTGTAGAGATCAGTGGCAGAGGCTAGGCGATCCGCCAACTGCACAACACTCGGCGGGACGGGCTAAATATACACAGCACAACATGCCCGATATTCAGAGAACAACCCAGTGAATTATTACACGCCGGAACTTTCACTGGCTTACTTGCCGTCTTTCATAGTTCGTTCCAGAAGATGCTGAATCCAAAACCAAGCAGAAATAAGGCCGGTGAATATCAGCTAGGTGATATCCTAGTTCTTACTGGGCTACGTCCTTTCGTGTGTGAGAGTGTGTGTGTGAGAGTGTGTGTTGGTGCACGTGAGCAGCGCAGGGAGGTGACAGATCTCCAGCCCCCCCCCCCCCCCTTCGACCTCCCGATAGTGAGATAATTACGTTCGATAGAGACCCCCCGCGAGAACAGGCGCTCCACGCCCGCAACACATCCGAAAAGACAGCTAGGCTAACACCCAGTAGTGTCTCTACTTATCATCTCCAATTACCCAGAAGCCCCGGGAACAGAGGAGGGAGGGGTGGAGGGGGGGGCCCAGGGGCATCACACACTCTCTCACATACACACACACACACACACAGCACACACACTCACGCAATCCTATGACCTGACTGAGCTAAAGGCGCTAGCTCTTTGTCTAGCACACACCGCTGTTTTGAGGTAAAAAAAAAAAAAAGATTTTCGAAAAACGGCCAATAAACGTAGGGATTCATTAAAGCGCTGTTCCAAAAATGAAAGGACCAGACTGTAAAAAAACCTGAGAGGAAAAAAGAAGCTTTCACGATAACGACAGAGATGCGGACAAAGGGAAATCATTTTGTATTTAATTCAATCGATGGATAAAGGACATTTCCTTGAACAACTTGCTGTCATCCATCACATGATGTTTGGTCTAATCTCAACAATCCGACAATGCTCATCATCTAAACTCTGAAATCTCTTTGTAACAACCGTGGAGGAATCACAGAGTTCTTCTTGTTCTCCGACCTCTGACCCCGACTCCCGAGGAGGGAAACCGCATCTCATCCGTGGTGACTAACTTCCACAGGACAGCTCTTCCCAGCCTTGAATTACAAGCATAATGCCTCTTCGTTCAAGGCTACAACGCAATCCATCAGTTTGACACCTTAATAACAGCACCAAGCAACAGTTACCAAACACACAGAAGTTGCTCAGGGCAACCCAAACACCAATAAACCAGTCAAAATGAGATGACCGTCATGAAACAAGATCTTAGCCTTAGAGACTGAACAACCACCTATCCTACGCGGCACAGCCAATAGATCGAAACCAACGAGGCCTCTATCCAATCGGCGCACGTCTTTCAGAAGAATCCTCTGGTTTTCCCGCCTCGGTCTCCATCAGTTATTCGTCGGATCAACAGAGTTCTCCTCAATAAGGCAGGACATTCTTTTAACGCCGCTCCTCTCTCTGTCCAACAGACAAGGCCCGTAGGATCAATAATCCACGGATCGAACATGACTTAAATAGACTTTTAAGCGAAAACGGCGAAACAAGAGGAAGGGAGAGTGGGAAAGTGAGAAAGACTCGGGTGACAGAGAGGATGACGAATACGACAGGAGGAGAGAACAAGTGAGAAGATGTGTAAAGAAGAAAAGAGAGGAGGGGAGGAGGTGGCAGGATGGTGCTGTACAGGTGCGTGGTATTAATAGAGCTGCCTGTCTAAGTGAGGTGAGGTCTGACTCCCAGCCCCGAGGGCTCCACGAGGACCGGCCTTCCAGCAGGGGGTCCAGGAGAACTCCTCCAGAGAGGCCCTTCACAGAGGCCCACCACAGAGGCCCACCACAGGGGCCGCCTCAGAGGCCCTCCACAGAGGCCCTCCACAGAGGCCCACCACAGAGGCCCCTCAGAGGCCCTCCACAGAGGCCCTCCACAGAGGCCCCCCACAGAGGCCCACCACAAAGGCCCACCACAGGGGCCCCTCAGAGGCCCTCCACAGAGGCCCTCCACAGAGGCCCTCCACAGAGGCCCACCACAGGGGCCCCTCAGAGGCCCTCCACAGAGGCCCTCCACAGAGGCCCACCACAGAGGCCCACCACAGGGGCCCTCAGAGGCCCTCCACAGAGGCCCACCACAGAGGCCCCTCAGAAGCGCCCTCACAGAGGCCCTCCATAGAGGCCAATCACAGAGGCCCACCAAAGATACTTTCTCCTCAGAAGAGACCAGCGGAGAAGCTCAAAACGACCTGCGGCTAAATACCTCTAAAAAACGCAACTTCTCGCACCAAAAATGCCCTGGTGTCCATTTCAATATGTTCTTGTGTGCCTTCAGGAGTGGCTCTGCAGACAGAGTGCTAGCATCACGGACCTGCACGAGTTCAAGGAGAGCCATTTCTCCGGAGAAATACCCACCAGCCACAGTCGCTACAGGTTCATTTCCCATCTTGCTCCAGCAGTCCATCCTATTTCACCTGTCATTCTGAAGGGCAGGATCATTCTGTCTGTCGGGGAATGACAAACAGCCCTTCTCCTCCTCCACACATCCTGTTCCACCCAGACTCTGGGCCTTGTGTCCACAGCTTATATTGATCTTGGTGGTGGCTGTTGACAATGTGTGCCGTACACCTGCTTCTGTACGTCTGCTACAGACTGACAAGGATGTCAAATAGAGACTGTGCTCACTGCGACAATTGATTATTATTTTTGATTAATTCGATTGTTTTGAATAAATGTCATCCATAAATATGAGCAGGGTATTTATTTTTCATTTAGCCCTTTAGCAAAGACATTAATCATGACGAAGCTTCCTTATTTGAGCAATAAATAAACGTTGGCAATCAGTTTATCATTGTGGGTTGACAGACGGTTCCCAGGGGGAAACGGCTCAGGATCCTAGCCACATCTAAAGAGAGGGTGCTCAGCCAAGCTGAAACCTTGTTTCAGGGCACAGCTACTTCTTCCTATCTGTGCAGAACCACCTGAAATACTAACAGTGTTGTTGAGCGGTGAAGTTTCGGCGAAGTGTTCAAACAACTCCCAAAAGGCGAAAAGAGTGGGTTGATCAAAGCTGTGTGTAGTATTGTGTAGTATTGTAACCAAGACTGTGTATTGTGTACAGTAATGCCTCGTTTTTCACTGGAGTTATGTTCCAAAAAGCACCCGTGATAAGTGAAATCCGTGAAGTCGAAACCTTTATTTTTTTTACAATTAATATACTGTATTATTTAAATTAAAGATTCATGCATTCCGTAATGTCGACCTACAGCCGCACAGCTTTTACCCTCCTTTAGCACGTCCAGAAGTTTAACTTTTTCTGCGACTGTTAACATCTTCCTCCGACCGCAGGTGCCTTTGTCGGTGCAGAACGTTTTGTCGACATTATTGGTTAAGAGAATTTACTTGTACAAGAGACATTTACGTGTATTTTGCACGTGTACAGCGCATACAGTATTACAGTAAACCGCAACGTTATTGACGCACAGGTAGAGAAGAAGCAGAGAGACTGTTCAGCCAATCCGAATGCAGAACACGATGCACGATAAAAAAAAACTTGAAGTAGCGAAACCATGAAAAGTGAACCGTGATATAGCGAGGGATTACTGTACCAAGATTCCAGATGATTATTCCAGGTTCAACGAACATAAAAACACATTCTGGTCACGGTTTAGCGAGCGGGAGAGGAGCGCTGGAACGGAAGACATGGCCGATAACGTAATCAGATTACAAGAAACCCCCATCAGACGGAATCATATTAGGCTGAATGTGTTGGCTACAGTCTCTCACAGTAGGCCTTCTGGAATCATCTACCATAAAGGGGCCCGGTTTTCAACCCGGGCTCCTGATCGCTAGGGTAGCCGATTCTCGATCGACCGCACGAGCGTTTCCAAACGTGTTTTTATGGCTCCCATAAGATCTCAGCGTCTGAGCATTTTGTAAATGCCCCCTAAAGAAATCGTTGCACCTGTCTGTAGATTGTGTTTATGTTGGCAATTTAGGTACTTTACCAGAGCGGTGGCAAAGACAAGGACATCTTCACTGACGCACCAGGAGTACACACACACACACACACACACTCAAACGCACACACTCTCTCACGGGCTAACTAGGATGGATATCCGGTTGTCGATGCGTCCGTTCGTTTGCGCGGTGACCTACCTTGTCACTGTACCGTGTGTTTAACTGGTTGCTAACGAGCCACCCGGTTTTACGAGCCCTTGCCATGTCTCAGTTTATGCAAGTTAAACATTAGGGAGGGGATGGGGTGCGGTCGTGGTGTGTGTGTGCGTGTGTGTGGTTCTACATTGGTTGCACCGTGAGAAATGAAACAAACATCAGTCCAACTTCTCCCTGCGATGAAACGCAGTGTCCCTTCCGTCGCACACGCTCTCTGAAGACGATACAAGTGTAGCTCGTTTACGCGCGCTGAATGAGTGAACAAATACGCGCGTGCGCAGCTCGCACACGCACTGACCACAACGCTGAAATGACTGAAGAGAGCAAATGAACTCATAAAGACAAAGCACACAGCCTTCCCGCCCGCCCTCCCACCCACTCTCCCTCCCTTTATGAGGTCTATAAATAGCCCTTCACTTTCAGCCTCGGTAGAAGACGGTTACACAAAGGACTTAACACATAACCTAAAAGACAGGCCTTTCATAGAGACATCAGCCGGTTCACGTGAGCTACAGTATCCTGTGTCTCTGTGTGCGCGTTGCGCGTTGTTTGCGCGCGTCCCTGTCTTTGCACATGCGTGTCATGCGTGTACCATGTGTGCGGGCGTGTATAGGTTGTTCGTGAGAGTCCTTGTCTTGCCAACGGTAAACAGAGCTGTGTAAGAGGCCGGCCCTGGCTACAGAGTCCTGGAAGGCCACGCCATGGGAGAGAGGGAGGGAGAGAGAGATAAAGAGGGAGGGATAGAAAGAGGGAGGGAGAGAGGGTGTGAGGGAGAGAGAGGGAGGGACAGAGAGAGAAAGAGGGAGGGAGGGAGGGGGAGAAAGAGTGAGGGAGAGAAAGAGGGAGGGAGAGAAAGAGGGAGGGAGAGAGAGTGTGAGGGAGAGAGAAAGAGGGGGGGGGGGAGGAGGAGAAAGAGTGAGGGAGAGAAAGAGGGAGGGAGAGAAAGAGGGAGGGAGAGAGGGTGTGAGGGAGAGAGAAAGAGGGAGGGAGGGGAGAAAGAGTGAGGGAGAGAGACAGGGAGGGAGAGAGGGTGGGAGGAAGAGAGAGAGAAAGAGGGAGGGGAGAAAGAGTGTGGGAGAGAGGGAGGGAGAGAGAGATAAAGAGGGAGGGATAGAAAGAGGGAGGGAGAGAGGGTGTGAGGGAGAGAGAGGGAGGGACAGAGAGAGAAAGAGGGAGGGAGGGAGGGGGAGAAAGAGTGAGGGAGAGAAAGAGGGAGGGAGAGAAAGAGGGAGGGAGAGAGAGTGTGAGGGAGAGAGAAAGAGGGAGGGGGGGAGGAGGAGAAAGAGTGAGGGAGAGAAAGAGGGAGGGAGAGAAAGAGGGAGGGAGAGAGGGTGTGAGGGAGAGAGAAAGAGGGAGGGAGGGGGAGAAAGAGTGAGGGAGAGAGACAGGGAGGGAGAGAGGGTGGGAGGAAGAGAGAGAGAAAGAGGGAGGGGGAGAAAGAGTGAGGGAGAGAGACAGGGAGGGAGAGAGGGTGGGAGGAAGAGAGAGAGAAAGAAAGAGAGAGGGAGGGAGGAGGGAGGGAGGGAGGGGACGGAAGGGCTAGAAGCAGGGGAGGTGCGTGGAGGGGCTGTCCCGAGGCTATCTGCATTCTGTATCAGCAGTATTTACAGACCTCTGAGAATGACTGGTCTGTCTGTGTGTGTGTGTGTGTGTGTTTACAGAGCTATGTGTAATGAGAGGTCAGTCCGGCACATTATCACGATTAGCCGTCTCCGACCTGCCTCTGGTCTGAAATCCCTCAACAGGCGCTCCCTCCAGTGTGCGTCGCCCAACACCCAGCAACACAGAACCCTAACCCTGAATACGTTCCACCACACTACGACGCACACATCACACTTGCCTCTGCTTTTACCGTACGTTCTCATGTAACCTGAAGCGGAACGGTTTAAGAATGTTCCAAAGCAACGCTGGAGGAGAAATTCCTCTCTGGTAGTACTGCATGTGTAACAGTGAGTGTGTGTGTGTGTGTGTGTGTGTGTACGTGTGTGCGTGCACGCGTATCTGCGTGTGTGACACTCTCTAATGGTCTCAATTAGAGCAGATTACGGGGCAGAGGGTTGGGAACACACACTAAGGCCGGTGTTTCCTGACCGATCCTGCCCAAACATGGTCAAAACCTAGCGAGCTATCTCAGACGCCTGACCCCCTGACTCTTACACTTTATATAATTCCTCGTGAGGAAGGGAAAACATGCCGGGCCTAATGTGTGAGAAGAGAGGCAGACACCTCTCTCCATGGTTCTATCCATGGTTCTATTCATGGTTCTGGTGTCAGTTCTGGTACCGCGAGCAGGACCAGGAGAACCCTACCCAGGCCGGGTGTCTAGGGGCCTTCCTGGTCCAAGGTCACCACCACCCAAAGGACTAGTCAAACTCCAAGCCCTTCCCTTCTCAATCTTCTTCCTTCTTCAAGGGCAGAGGTGTCAAATTCCATTCCTTGAGGGGGCCACACTGTCCTGAAGGTTTTAGATGTTTCCCTGCTCCAGCACACTTGATTCTGATGACTGGGTCGTTATCAAGCTCTGTGGAGGTGTGCTGGAGCAGGGAAACATCTAAAACTGTCAGGACACAAAGTAACACACACAGTATCACACGCACACAGTACCACACACATTCAGTAACACACACACACACAGTAACACACACATACAGCACCACACACACACAGTAACACACACATACAGTAACACACACACACACACAGTAACACACACATACAGTAACACACAGAGGGAAAGTTGGTCAGCATCCCTGAACCCTGCAGAAAGAGTCGCTTCTCTAGTTGGAGTTACAGCTGAAGGGGATTTCATTATCCCTCAGATCCCAGCATGGCCCCCCCTCAGGCCCCCCTCAGAGGCTCTAACACAGGCCTCGCTGTTATTGTCCAGACTAAGAATAGCAGGGAGCTGTCATGCTACCGTCGGCCGGCTGGACCCTCCCAGGAGCTGAGGGGGGCACAGAGACCTGGGGGCAGGCTCGGCTTCTGTGGGTGCGAGTGTGTGCGTGGTGGTGGGGGAGGAGGGGGGTGGGGGGGTGGGAGAGAGAAAGGCACAGGGGGGGAAAGCTCAGAATTCACCCCGCTGCCCAAATAAGTACCTATATTAGCATCCTCGGACAAAAAAAATCTGACTGTGCCCTGGTGACCCACAGATAAAGCTGCCAGGAGAATACAGCGTATTTTTCCAACCGCCGCAGAAATAGAACATGGCCTTATAGAGATGGGACAGCGAGCGGATGGAGAGAGAGGGGGGGGGGGGGCAAGGGGTTAAACGCTTCCCCAGAATCGGAGCTGTCCGCTGGGGTAAACCCAGGGCCAGAGCCCCTGGTCAGGGACGCTAATGCCGGTGTCTGGAGCTGTTTAATGACCAGAGAGATTATGGGCAGTGCAGAAGTTGAACAGATCGGAAATACGTGGATATGTTTAGTTGCGCTTAAATCAAAACAACCTTGACAGTCGTCATCCTTTTTTATGTGCAAAAATAATAACAGGCGATGAATGAATGGGAGCGGAGGGAGGGAAAAAAAAACAGATATTTAAGGAGAACCTTTCTTGACAAACAAACAGTGCACAGATGTTAGTATTCTCTGACACCACTGGTTTCCCTAGCAACCCCACCAGCCAGTAATAGCCCCCTGGTTGCCTCATTCTAGCCTCAGGGACTTGATTGGTTGCGTCCATCTCTGGCTCTCATACAGTAAGCACACGCACACGCACACACACACACACACACACACACACACACACACACACACACACACACACACACACACACACACACACACACACACACACACACACACACACACACACACACACACACACACACACACACACCAGTCTCCAACCCTCGGAGTGGGATTCCAGTGTATTTATAGAGCATATCACACTAGGGAGTTTTCTCTTCTGACTCAAGGGGCAAGAAGCCTAGCTCTTTACATACACACACACACACACACACACACACACACACACACACACACACACACACACACACAGGTAGAGGCACTGCATGAAAAAGTCCCCCCACCCCTACACACACAAGGACTGAATGGGACTGCAGGCCTACAGTGGAGCCCTCTCACATTGTGACCGCAGCCCCCACAACCCCACTCTCTTCCTAACCCGTCCAATCAGCAGGGATCAAACCCAAGGTTCTGAACGTGACCGGGATGCTCCCATGTTTCCCTGGCGTTCAGAACCGGTCTCTCCATAGGGTCCCGGGGATCCTGGGACCTGCACATCACATGATCCCTCTCCAGATGCGTGGAGAATGGCGAGAAGGGGGGGGGGGGGGAAAGAGAAGGGAGGGGGGGGAGCAGGTGATTTGTGCTGATCTGCTCGGCAGAGCTGTTCCATCACTGTAATAACGCTTCTCATTACTGAGAAGGACTATGCTGCCTGGGGGGGGGGGGGGGGGGGGGGGGCAGGAAGGGGGACACTACACCGTCAGGTGCAATCAGAGTTCCTCTCTCTCACACACACACACACATACATACATACACACACACTCCTCCTACGCGCTGTGGGCTGCAGGCTGCGGCCGTTTAATCATACGTCTGTCTCCCGCTAAGTAAACTTTTAATAGGAAGCTCGGCTCGCGTGATGAATGACAGCTGGCTCGCACTCTGCAGGAGCTGAGGGGAGGGGGAACATCCGTCACCTGAGGCTGTGTCTGCACCCCTGCAGGAGGGGGGGGGGGGGCGGGCCGGACGAACCCCCCCCCCCGTCCCCCCTCCCCTCCAGCCTTCTCCACCTCTGCTTCTCAACCCCTCCGCCTCTCCCCATCTCTGCTTCACCCTTCACATCCCGCCTTTTGTCTCCCTCTCTCTTTCCTCGCTCTCTCTCCCGCCCACTCTCTGTGTGGTCAACAGTCTCTCGCTGGCTCTGTTCAACATGTCAAGCCCCGCTGTGCTGAGCGAGCCTCCCCTCCCCGCACAGGCCGCTCTGCACCTAACGAGGCAGGACTGTCCCCACGTAGCAGCGTATTTATGTTACGAAAGAGCGTTTCGGTGGGAACAAGGCACAGAGCCATGAGATCGGGGGGGGTGGGGGGGGTGGGGGGGAGGAAGAGATAAAGAAGACGGGAGAGAGGGAAGAGGAGAGAGACGTCGGGGGACGATGCCAACCCTCCAGAGGGGGTGACATTAAGGCGGAGCGGACTATCTTTATAACTGCAGCTTTGCAGGGTTTCCCTGGAATGGTTCACTGCTTTCCTTAAAGGTCTGAACGCCACCGCCCCCGCCCCCCCTCCCCCGAGGGAACCCCCTCCTCTTCCGAGTGCTAGGGTTTGACACTCAGACAGATTGATTGGGTAATCTTTCGCTTCAGGCCCCCTGAAATGCCCCCCCCCCCCCCCTTTCAATCAACGCGGTGTATTTTTAGACGCTCCTCCCTGTGTTTGTTCCAGGTGACATCCAGTAGCGAGGCAGACATTCCCTTGATTGAGGAAGCAGGTAAGAGGGCGCTAATCCTGCTGCTGGATTTAGAGGCGGAAGGAGGGCGAGAGGGAGGGGCGGGCGGCTCTAGGGGGAGCAGCCGGGGACAGCCAGGAGCACTGACGTACTGTCACACTGTCCCTGTCAGGTACTGGGAGAGAGACAGGGAGAGAGAGGGGGAGAGACAGGGAGAGAGAGGGGGAGAGACAGGGAGAGATAGACAGGTAGAGTCAGGGAGAGAGACACAGAATGATGCAGAAAGAGGGAGACAGGGAGAGAGAGAGAGAGAGGGAGAAAGACAGGGAGAGAGGGGAGAGCGAGACAGGGAGAGAAAGACAGGGAGAGTCAGGGAGAGAGACAGGGAGAGAGTGAGAGAGACAGGGACAGGTAGAGGCTGATTGCAGTGAAAGACTTCTCTGCTTTGCGACAGCTCTGTAACTTAAACCAGCAACACAAACCCTTAAGAAAGACGACGACAAAGCGACAGAAGAGTCCTGAGTGGTTTGTGGGGAGTAGCTCTGCTTCATATTAAACAGAGATACAATCAGAACTAAGATCTTCCGGAATCCCTCTGCGGAACACTTACGCAAGTTCCTGATTGGATCCCTGCTCTGAGAAACTCTGGCCCCTCGACCCGCCCTTTCCCCCCGTGGCAGCTTCCCATAGGACGGCCGGGGTTGTGAGAAGGTCAATGTCAGGTCACGGGGCCACCATATTGAATATTGCTTTTCTAAACATAGCGTGATGGCCGTGCAAGGGGGGGGGGGGGGGGGGGGGGGGGCGGGGGCGGAGGGGAAAAAAAAAGAGAGAGCGCTCCTCTTCTCCTTTTATCCTTTTCTCCCGGGCAGTCGCATGGCGCACCAGCTGGACTTCGTTTCTGCGTCGAGGGTGACGGGGCGCCCCCCCACCCCCAGTCCAGAGGTGTCAGTGATCTACGCTGGACTTTTGACAGCCGTGTTTACAGTTGGGGGGCTCTGGGATAGCGAAGGCCAGCGGAGGGTGTTATCTCCTCTGGATAGTGTCTCCGGGCTGTCCTTCCCTTACCCAGCATCTTGCACACACAGACTGCACTGCAGCAACTCCTGTGGGTGGTGTTTTCTATCAGAGTCAGGGAGGAGAGGGGGGAGCAGAGGGTCATCATAATAAAGAGGTATTATTTGATATTCCTCACAGCCCCTGCGGAGGGGCTGAGACGCATGAAGAACGCTCTAGGCGGGATCCCAGGGCTGCGATAGCGGAGCGTCTTGGCACGCGATGAGCCTACCAAGATACGGACGCAGGAACTCACCTGCGACCGTCCGCGTTACCCGGCGCTAAATCAGCGTGAACGACAGCGTGAGGCTGGAGTCCGGAGGCCTGTCTGCTGGGTGAGGCATCCTCTTATCCTCACAGCTAATGACGGCTGAAGATGGACACCCCAATCTGAAAGCATGTAGCCTCCATATCCTTTCACTGCTATGCCTTTCGTAGACAACTCAAGAGATAGAGAGTGAGAGAGAGAAAGAGAGAGAGAGAGAGAGAGAGAGAGAGAGAGAGAGAGAGAGAGAGAGAGAGAGAGAGAGAGAGAGAGAGAGAGAGAGAGATGTTCCCCTTATGGCTGAAATGAGAGAGCATTATCTCTCCCTGTCCCTCGGAGAGTTAGGCAAGACTGTCAGTAACGAGGGGAAATGAGGTCTGGGGCTCTCTCACACACATGCACACACACGCACATATGCACGCACACACACACACACACACACCTTATTAGCAGTTTGATTAGCTCAGAGGGACTCAGGGTGACACAGTGACCTCCTACGTAACACACAACACTTCTTCGTTTTCCCTCTTTTGCTGGGAAACACACGACAACGCAACGCCGTCGGCGCCGACTTCAAACGGCACTTCTGTTTCGCCGATAGCGCAAACCGACAACCTTGTTTTAATGAATGCTGTGGAAATGTTTTTGTTGGTAAGCGCTCGATCAAGCTATTGCGATTCCGCCTTCATCTTTTAATCAGGTGTACAGCGGACCGTAGGATCTGTGAGACATGACACTGAATCACAAACTCATGTACACACACACACACACACACACACAGAAAAACAAAAGGCGACAGCCATTGCTTCTCAAACCATTGTTTGGGTGGCTTTCCACAGCTAATTGGCTTGGGGGTGGTTTCTGCACAAAGAACTGCAACCCATAAATTGGTGTGTGGGTGAATGTTTGTGTTGGGTGTGTGAGTGTGTGTGTGAGTTAGCGATTGTGTGTGTGTGTGTGAGTGTGTGCGTGCCTACGTGAGTGGGTGAGTGGATGTTTGCGCGCGCCTGCAACTGCGAGAACCAATGATTACTCGTAAAAGTGTATACAGCAGTTTGCCCGTTATGTGTGTGTCAGAATCTTTGTGCTTTGTTGTTGGGTAAATGCTGTGTGTCTATCAGTCTGCTGTCTAACAGTCTGCTGTCTGTCAGTCTGCTGTCTGTCAGTCTGCTTGTTACTCTGCGGCTAATACCAAGACTAGACGTGTATTTTAGAGAAAAAAGACAAATGAGACCGTGGATTTCAAACATTTGTCAAAAATTGATTTAAAGCCCACTTGATTTCAGCTTGCTTTAGTTTCGGTTACTCAGTCAACTGTGAATAACATTTCCTCTGTGTTAGGATCTTTCTGGAAGGATTGATGTTTTGTGAGGTTTGTGTAAAGCCGCCTGTGAAAGAGCCAAGGAGTCTGACAGGCTGCCTGTGACAGGACTGGGCCTCTGGAGCCTAATGGGACTAAACACAGTGGGACTGTACTGAACACACACTAGGACTGTACTGAACACACACTAGGACTGTACTGAACACACACTAGGACTGTACTGAACACACACTAGGACTGTACTGAACACACACTAGGACTGTACTGAACACACACTAGGACTGTACTGAACACACACTAGGACTGTACTGAACACACACTAGGACTGTACTGAACACACAGTAGGACTGTACTGAACACACAGTAGGACTGTACTGAACACACACTAGCACTGTACTGAACACACACTAGGACTGTACTGAACACACACTAGGACTGTACTGAACACACAGTAGGACTGAACACACACTAGGACTGTACTGAACACACAGTAGGACTGTACTGAACACCCAGTAGAACTGTACTGAACACACAGTAGGACTGTACTGAACACACAGTAGGACTGAATTGAACACTCACTAGGACTGTACTGAACACCCAGTAGAACTGTACTGAACACACACTAGGACTGGACTGAAAACACAGTAGGACTGTACTGAACACTAACAGACTGTACTGAACACTCACAGCCTGTACTGAACATAACAGACTGTACTGAACACTAACAGACTGTACTGAACACTAACAGACTGTACTGAACACTAACAGACTGTACTGAACACTAACAGACTGTGCTGAACACTAACAGACTGTACTGGACACCCAGATGACAGTTAGGCCACGGTCAAGGCTCCTGAGTTCAACAAGAACATGTTTATACATTCTGTCTGTTTCTGTCAGCAACTGATCTGTGATAGGGCATTTTCTGAGACATAAACATGTGAATAGTTATTCTTACAAATCCACAGCTTTAATGTTGCACGCTCTTTCCCCATTAGGGAAGTGTTAATTTCTTGTTCTTTATCTAGAGACAGATTTAACACTATAAACAAGGTTTACGCAGATGTAACCTAAAGTATTTACCCTGAAACAAGTGGAGCCACAGAACATGACTTAACAAGGTTATCCTAACTGCTTCCAGGCAGGTGAGAGATGGTGAGCAAATATCATATAACTAATGTTACTTACATTCGTGTCACTGTGTGATCTCATCAGTTACAATTGAACCTCGCAGCTGTCTTAGAATGTGTGTTTTCCTTGATGTCCCCCTCCCCCTCCCCCTCCTAAGAGAACTGTTGTAAAAGAGAGGAGCTGAATTCCTCCTGTTTATCTAGTCATCTGATCTGAGTAGCCAGTCATGTGTCTGACAGAGCAGCATGTTAAGCCTCCTCCTCTGCTCCTCTGCACTCTGAAAACAGGCTTGTTTGGTCCAAACTTCCTACCGCACAAAGCTTCTCTATAATGAAAGGGACCCACCCCCAACACACACACGCACGCACACAACAAGGACTATATGACTTCCCTCTTTCTCTCCCTCTCTTCCCCCTTCTCTCTCTTTCTCCCTCTCCCCCCCAACCCCCCCCCCCCTCTCTCTCTAACTCTTCCCCCACCTCCCTCTCTCTCCCTCTCCTCCACCCCTCTCTCTCTCTCTCTCTCTCTCTCCCTCTCCCTCCCCCTCCACCGCCTCCCCTCTCTCCCTCCCTCTCACTTCCTCCCTCTGCCAGGCCCTCACTGAACTTCGCTCCAGGTAGAAGGTTTGACCTGGACTTGCCAGTGTTGCAGCAGGAGGACCAACCTGCCAGGCCTCCTAAGCATTAGACTCAGTGAGCCCAACCATCAGAGAGAGTAATTATAGCTATCCAGGAGAGGATGCTACCAAGTCACGTTATGCATTCTGGAGCGAAGGTCGACAGTTTAATTGGAAGAGCAAATTACGCTCGTACAGATCCCCATAGTGGATTGAGCCACGGGTAGACTGAATGCGAGTGCAGATCTGTCTGCGGGTGTGTGTGTGTGTGTGTGAGGGTTTGGAAGCCGTGCATGCGATGGATGTGTTTCCGACGCGACCCGCGTGCGAGGTGCACGTGTCTGTTTCTGAGGGACGGAGGGAAGCGAGGAATTAAATGAGTAGATAATGGCTTTTCCTTTCATTACTGTGTATTTTTAGAGCGACGCACAGTCCAAGAAAAGACCGTCTTTCAGATTATTATTTTTTTTTTGCTCCTGAACGGTAAATGCTGCCTCCATCCAGCATGGCCGCTTCTACTAAATAAGCTAAGTTAATTCTGCTAAATGTTCGCCAAGAAGCGGTAAATATTGACTCGATGAATTTGCACCATCCATCTGTTCACGGAAAGCCTCCCCAGCTTCCTGTCCCTCCCTCCCTCCCTCGCTCCCCATCCCCCCCCCCCCCCCACCTCCCGCCTCACTCCTGGTCTGAGATCTACCAAGTGTGCTTCTGTTCCCCCTTACGGACCCTCTCAACCTACCGCAGCGCAACCCCAAAACTCTCGGTTTGAACGGACACTGTGTAGCTCCGTTCCAACAGCTCCTAACCACAGCGGAAGCAAGGCAGGCAGCTGCTGTTCAGAACCAACTTCGCTGCCCACAACACATTCAGACTGGGTCCCCAAGGTGCAGAATGGTTTATCTCTTGAATACAAAGTTCTTTTTTTTTTTTTTGTACGACGCGCCGCTAAATTTGTCCCTGTCTCCACGGTGATGCGGAGTGACAGGGCCTGTGCCGGCCATGACCTTCCACCTGTCCCCTCGACAGCGGCCCACAGCGCGCCGGCCCCACCACAAAAATCCAGCCTGCCAGGAGCCAGCCTGCCTTCACACGACACTCCACCCCCTCACATCAAATCGTTGCCCGTACTCCGCTGGACATTTGGGAGCCGTTAAAAGTTTACGACTGCGTCCCTAAAAAAAGCAGCGTCGCGTGCGCGGCGGCGCTAAACGCACGCGGCCTGCTTATCGACGAGCGACGTTGTCGAAGCACATCCGTCGAACACGGTGGGGGGGGCGGGGCGGGGGGGGGACATCGATACGGAACGAGCGCGGGCAGAGCCATTTCCCCTCCGACAGGGTCGTAAATTCTCCCTCCACAAAGGAATGACGTTGAGAACAAGACCGAAGGCCAAATCAGATCTCAACTACGCCTTCCTACCTGTGTGTGTGTGTGTGTGTGGGGGGGGGGGGGGGGCGATGGGGCCGCGCTAGCGTTGCTACGTGTTCATATTCATGCGCGTTAGCTCACATGGGGATATAGTATTACATAGGGCTCTGTTGCATGACTCATGCACTTCATTGTTTGCGGGGAGACTTTCCATCACAACAACAGTTGTGTAAGCTGTGTCAAGTGCAAGCATACATCACAAGATGACAACTTTGTGTAACCTACAGCCGGCAGGTAGAGAACAAACATGGAACATTTTGTTGGTCTCACACGGCCGAGTCTTCAGACATTTACGATGCCCGTCCCAATACATCATCGGGTATCGCACGACTCAGGCTGGGTATTATAATTCAGGTGTTTATGAATGACCTGGAAGTGGTGCGGTGTGTGTGTGTGTGCTTCGTAGCTCGGCGACAGCAGGGGCACTTCATCACCTGCGGTGTAAACTTACCTGTTCAACATGAAGTTTGCCTACTTCAGTGGGAGAAACTCATCTCTCTTGGCCTGTAGAAACACACAAAAAGAAGAAGGAGGAAAAAAAAGAGAGGGAGAATTCAATTTTCCCAGTGAGACCCCAGGATCTGGTCTTATTAGGCAGTGGGGTGTGTGTGTCCCATCCAATGAACATGTAGTCTTCAGATGTACTTCAGTTAGACACACACACACACACACACACACAAATACCTCAGCCCCTCTCTCTCCTGCCAAGAAAAACAGCCAGTAAATTACAATATCGACCGGTAGCGGCATGGGGGCTCTGTCTGTCTGGCTGTAACAATAAGGCTGTGACTCAACATGTTTCCAAACAAACGATGGTGGGCATTATTCATCACAGAATGGGATCTGTCGCCCGCCGGCATCTACAAGATCCTCCCCAGCTTCTCTCAGTCCTTATATGTCCATCTGACTGATGGCTACAAAGAAACAACATGGCCGCCGCTCTCACACATATAGGCACAGAGTGGCTGGGATAAACTTGATACCTCTGTCAAAACAAAAGACTTGACAGATGAGCTAATGTTGGCCGAATCCTTCGGAGAGGAAACGCAATTCAGGGTTGAGTCTGACTAAGTGTACACAGGCTATGTGAGCGAGTGAGTGAGCAATTGGAGAGGTTCCAATCCACAGTTAACTCTTGGCCCCTGCTTTAATATGATACGATTTGTTGATAAGCATGTCAATATGAAGAGAAAAGAGATCTCTGCCCAAACACAAACAAACACGGCATTGAATTTATGAAAGGTCAGGACCACGACGGCAAACCTCTCCAAGGACAACAAGCCTTGGGCTACGTGTGCTAGAGTCTTTGGTGAGAGTGAGTGAGGAGAAAATGGGAGCGAGGAAGACGAGACTACTCTGTGGGAACAAGGAAAGGAGAGAGATGCTGTAGTAGATGAACAGACGGAACCCAACAAAGGCACTTTATTTAACACTTAATCCACAATGCAAACACCAGAGAGGGGAACTCCCGTGTTTGCGGAGTGCAACACTTGTCTAAGTCGTCTATAAGACACTGGATCACGGCTGTCGTCGGAGCGCAGACATGCTGATGATTGTGCAATGTATTATTGAAGCTATTAATACACTGTTTTACTTAGGCAAGCTCCGATTTCTTTCATCCGTAACAGCCTTGTCAGTGAAAATACAAATAACGAACGTCGAAAATGTGAGTTTGTCTTTGGAACATTTCACAGGACCTCACGGATCTGTGGCCGCAACAGAATGTTAAGGGTGCGCATAATTTCCTCCGTCAGTTGGTCTCAAAATATTATTTGACATTAGGCCGCAGAAATAGAAATGCAGCTTGTAATCTTCGGCCAAACTTTAGAACGTTTTCTTGATTGTATATAATAGTGAAGGTTTTTTCATCCTCATTTGGGGAAAATGGGGCGGGGTGAGGTGGGGGGGGGGAAGTAACATTGTTAGTTAAGAACATCAAAAGCTGTTTGTTGTTCTGCAAACATAACTACATGCTCCTATGGGACCCTTCACAGGTAGTTTGACCTTTGCATTTTTACCCTTCAAAAGAAACAAACGTAAAAATTGGTCACTTCATAACAACAACTCTCGGAGACCCACGCTGAACGACCGAGTCCACAACCCACACAAAAGGTGGAGAAACACGGGAGAACCAGCGGGATGTGTCGCACCGCTACCGGAACCACGACAATGCAGACCACACAGGGTTGTCTTTGGAACGTAAAGGGTACACTCTGTACAATACGGTGCGGTGCGGCGGGTGGCTCATAATCTGCCACTTCAAGACAAAGCAATGGCCAAACAGCATGCTGAATTTATTTTTTAAGACAAACTCATAACAATTACGGTGCCCTCTTGTCCGACCCCCCCCCCCCCTCCGCCCACCCACACACACACACACAAACACGGTTAGCCTTTAAGCTTCTTAGCACACGGTGTAGGTGTGTGGCGCCACAGGTAGGGGTATGTAGTAGGTGTTTGCCTCTGTAATCACCTTGGTGGTGCTTATATCACAGTGCCAATTACCCAAACCTGACTTATATTTTGTTGTTGCACATTTGAATTGTTGTGAGCTCAGCAGACTAGACTCAAATACTTTAAGTTGCCTTAAAACATGCCATGTTGCATCTAAATGCTGGGATCTTTGTTTACAGGATAACTTTGATGCACACAATCCAAGAACCTTTATCTAATATCACCATCAACGGCATTCGGAGTTTCGTTGTCCCTTTAAGACATTGCATGTAAAAACACGGCCAATACATACATTTTGGATTTGATTTAACGACCGCTGACGAAACTGTTACCGTTTGGGACGAGCGGCAGATGGACGCCGCTCGCACAGGTTAGGGAAGAACCGCGTGGGGCTGCGCGAGAGCAGGTCAGGTGTACGTTTAAAAACCAATAAACTAACGATAATTCTAGAAGATTGTCGGTCAACTGGAAAAGTTGCCTTCTGTAGAAGATAAGTAAAGTTGATTTATATAGCACTTTTCTCAGAAAGAATTCACAAAGTGCATTACATGAAAAATGATACTTAAGAGAATAAAAAATTACAAATACAGGCATAAAAACATAAAGAAAAAAAAAGAAAAAAGGAAGGGTTAGCTACGACGCTAATACCCCCCCGCTATGAAAATATGAAGATACCAGACATGCAGAATGACAGCTCCTGGCATCTAACAGGAACGTTTCTAAGCAGCATTTTATATGTTTTAGAAGCGTGTCCGCCTGCAAAAACACACTAAAGTTAGCGTTTCCAACACGGACGTTAGCTAACATTCATCACTATCTCAATAAGTCGAGCATGGTGCCTTTCATGTGCGCTTTGCTAGCCGAAGAAATAGCGGGAATCGTGCATCCACACAACCAGAGACAGAGTTACTGAAATGGGAAGATGAACCCAGCTAGTTTAGCCTCTCCGCACCGTGTTGTCCTGATAGAACCGGCTCCAACCTTAGCTAGCTGCGACGGCTACAACATCAGTCTCCCTCCTCCTCCCACCCCACCATGCATATCTCATGTTATGAAGCCGCTGCTAAATAAGGTCGCCCACCGCTGGACGTACACGTAAGTCCGCTTCTAAACAAGTGTAAAAACAGTATTCGCAAGCAACCAAATCTGGATGTGCGGGTTTGATCTCGGACGAGAAGGCAGAATGTCGGCTGACCATCCGGCCGAGCGAGTGATGGTGGAAGTGAAGGATCCCGTCTCTCTGTAAGCTTACAGCCCAGGACGTTCTCCACAACTACACCGTTATCAGGGTTCCCCTTCGTGTAAAAGTGACGCTCAACACGGTCATTCGATGCATCAGTAGCGTTTTAAAAGATAGAAATATTGAATTTTTTTCCTTACGTGAAATTGCGGTGGAGACGGGGGAGCGGATTAAATCCGATGTGGAAATGATGCTTGCAGAGGCCGGGTCGGGATTTTCTCTCTCCTGCTCCCAGCTGCTCTGGCTCCCACTCTCTCTCTCTTTATCCGTCCCTCCCTACAAACCATCTCCTCTTGTACCATTCGCCCTCCAGTGGAGAATGGCCCGCTGCAGTACGTTTTGGAACCCTTCTCAGAGCGTGTGTGTCTCTTCTCTGTGTGTGTGTGTATGCGTGGGTCTCTCAGTGTGTGTCTCCCTCTGTGTGTGTATCTCTCTCTCTCTGTTTGTGTGTGTGTGTGTGTCTCTGTGTGTGTGTGTCTCTGTGTGTGTATCTCCCTCTGTGTGTGTGTGCATTCGTGCATACAGCGGTGTGAGTTCAGATACGGGGTTGTCATGGCCAGTGAGTCATCATGTGAATTCCCTCCCTCCTCCATAGTAACCTGGATGGTGTAGTCGTAGTAACAACGGATAACGCTGTGGTTTTCATTCAGAACATAGACATGACTTATCCGTCGCCATTCAGATGTTGTTGGATCAGTTCTATTGGAGGGATGGATTCCAATAATCCATGTTTTTCTTTTGTGTGTGTGTGTTTTTCTTGCACACTTGCACAGATCGTGCCAAATGTTGTTCCCTGAAAAACAAATGTCAAAAATGAATGTACACAGAAACACTGGAGAACATATTTAGACACACTAAACTAACAGAAACGGCCACACTGTTGCTGCAGTGTATGTGTTTACTTTGGGATTTGAAAGTGGTCCACTGAAATGTATAATAATATACATTAATAATAAACTGAAGCCCTCACATCCAACAGTTTGTCTTTTGCTTTCATGCACACACTCAAACATGAAAACTAAAAACATACAATAACTCAAACACAGAAATACACTTCATAAAAACACAATCACTCAAAACACCAAAATGTACTCTGTAGACACAAATAATCACCTAAACACAGAAATACATTTTACAACACACACAATTACTCGGAACACAGAAATAGAGACGCACGCGAAACTCAAACATAGTGGCTTCCAGCTTTTGTGCACCTATCTTAAGCTTTTTCTGAAGTGTTTCATTAAAGCACAGCTATGTGACACTGGTCGCCCCCCACCCCAGATGGACAGACCCACATTCACAGCAATATTCTGGGGTGTTTGGAACATGGGGGGAGGTGTTACTGTTTATATAAGCTTCAGAATCTTATTAAAAAGGGAACCTCCTTCTGTCTTGAACCCAGGGCAGGGTGAATTAGAGGACTTCCTGGTTGCTGGAATGCATTGAGGCTTCTGGAGTCTTCCTCAGTGGCCACAGACGTTGCCAAGGGCAACCAGCCAGTCTTATCTCCTGCTAGCTGGAATAATTCTGCTGGAGTCCTGTTGATGAAACGGGCCCAGATAATCTCGATACAAACACTAACTCTTCATAAACTCTCAGACAGAGTTTATATACATATATACATACATACATATATCTATACAAATTGGATTAATCCTTATCATCACTTCCTGTGTTTAAGAAGGGAGTTCACAGATGTGTCAGACCAGGCCCCCACAGCAGAGGCAGATGGGTCGCATGCAGCAGAAACTCCCGGCACAGCTTCTAACATTTAGTCTTTTTTTTCTTTCTAGAATGATCTAGGGAAGAGGAGGCGCACCAACAGATGCAAAGTAGATTGCGGCCAGTGTTGAGGTGAACCCAAGATGACACAAACCCTTTCTCAGAACATGCTAGACCAGCATACGGTGTGAGTACATGCAGTACTGTCTGGGATCTGCCCAGTTGTAAAAAATCACTTTCTCCAACAGATGTTCCAACCTTCACCTCAACTTCCGGGGTCTTCGCTGCCAGACCCCCTTAACGGAGACGTACCGTCACATTAAAACATTCCAAATGATCCTAACACCGTCAGTGTGGGTACGTATTGGCTCAAGCATCTCCTGAACATTCAATTCCTTGCGCTGACCGTCCCTATTTCTGTTGTCTCTCCCCTCCTTCATCAATCCTAGTTGTCACTTTACTGGTATTCCTGCCTACGGTGTCACTTGACCCACACAGACAGGGGTGGTTGTCAACAGTAGCTGATGGTATGTTGATGATCGAGGCCAATTTGTGGTGTTTCAGTGCCTTGGGTGTTTTGCAGGCAAGTCTATCATTCCTCATTATTTCTTGCAAACAAAACACACTCTGACGTTACATCAGCAATTTACAATAGCCACATTTATTTTAATTACAAGCAAATATCCCTTTACATACTATACTATAATCTTAAGATTCCTGTACGCCACATCACACATTTACAACTCAAGAATGCTTACACTTAAGTCGATGAGTTAAACAGAGAGTCATAAATAAAGTCGTTAAAGACCCCAAATTAAATAAATCAGTAAAAAAAATTATAAAGAAGAAAAAGAAAAAAAGGCAAGTGTTTTTATGAGACATCTCAAATACTGCTCATCACAAGCATTACTCAGTAGTGGAACAGTTGCAGAAGTGCGCACGGTCTATTCAATAAGACAGCTTCATAGAATACAGTGGCCATTAACGCAAGGAGCATTTCAGAATTTCAGACATTCAACATCAAACAAGGCAAACCTATTCATAGGCACAGAACTCGCACATCAATAGGATTTGTCGTCTTTTTAAAAAAAGGGGTCAAAGGTGAATTTTTTGAACTTTACACTTAAGCAAATCAGTCACTTTGAACACATTTCAAGTAAATCAATTAATTGGATTAGACCTTTGATGTTATAAATGACGTATCCGTGTGGCAAATGGTTCTGTACAGGTTGGATACTTACACACGCGCACACACACACACACACACCCTTGTCACCAACATCGTCCACAGGGGTGCGTGACAACAGGAACAGACTAACCCTTCCTGTTCATATCGAGGGGCCCACCGCATTATTAGGTCATTTTCACAAACACAACAATCGTGAGCAGTTGTTTAAACAACATGCGATATGGTTGAGGCGGTCGTCATAACGACACCGGATCGAGACTGACGCTCTCCCTGCCAACGGCAGCAACCATCTCAGCCATGGTGTGAATCTGCTGCCCTAACGACACAGATCACCACTCGCAGGTTCATCTCTGGTGCCATGACAACGCAGACCGACACTCGCAGGTTCATCTCTGGTGCCATGACAACGCAGACCGACTCTCGCAGGTTCACTGTGAACCCAGAGTCTCCATGGGGATAAACACGCTTGTTCTTCCCTGTTGAGCTCAACAGACGAGGAAGAAATATGACTGGCATGTTGGAACCCAGCTAGAGACAGGATCTATAACGAGATCAACTCTAGAAAGTTTATCTCTACGTGTGTCTTCATATTCTGTAGTCTGTGCTGAGGAGCAGTGATTCTTGTTCATCATTCCAACATGGTGTGTGTGTAACATCAGTTTCTAGTTCACTATCACTATAGTACTGTACATAGGATGCCACCCATAGCCAGGCGTGCAGATAGGGCAGGGGCAGAGAGACGAGGGTCTTTTTTAAGAGGTACTGTACAAGAAGCCGATTTACATGAAAGCTATTCTCTGCTAACAAGCTACATTAACGTGCAATTGTTCAACATCATGCAGGAAAAAAAAACGCCTTCACCATTTGACAGGATTGTTTGTAAACAATCTCATCATCAACATGTACAAAAAAAAAGAGATAAACTACTCTTTACCATGCCGGTGTCTTATGAAGCGAATCGTATTAAAAACGCTACTAAAACAAAGTATAGCAGCAACACAGGCTGTGACTACAGTTAAGAACCCAGCAAGCCACCAGTGCTTGTGGGAAATAGGACAGGAGTTAGCTGTGATAATCATGTAGAAAGCCTTCAGTGCAAATGGATGGGAAGAATATTACCATTTTACGTAAGCGGGGACTGTCGTGATTGGCTGGTGAGTGACCTTTATGAGGGACTTGCAATGCCAGTAGGTTACGTCGCAGACTCAATCAACTGCAACAACGTTCAATGTCCTCTTGGTCATAACTGTGAGCAATATTACTCAATCTTTTCAATATTACAACAATAATGATGCTAAGTGCACACTTAAACCCCAGAATTGGCACCACTGACTGACCTATACTACGTGGACATTGTACGGGTTAAAACTATAAAAAAACAAAGTACTCTCTCTGTGCAGTAGTTCAAGTAAGTAACTTCCTCGCATAGTTAGTGCCTAGTTACGTGTACAAATGATCTGAACCCATCCGGAGTTTGAACATGATGACAAATACAAAACAAGTATTTACATTGTCTGGGCAGAAGAGCTGCTCACCTCTACTCACCCAGACACGATCCCATGTTTACATCCTCCTATTGGTTAAGGGAATGACTGGAGGGAGGGGCCAGTCTGACTGTGGTTGGAGGCAGAACTTACTCCGATCCAGAACCACCAATCAAATTGGCCCAGTTAGGAGGAAAGGGAGGGGCTTAGTCTCTAAAGGGGCGTGTCATAGACCCTTTCGGAGGAACCGTCCTCGGTGTCATCCTCTGACTGGGACGCCTTGTGGTTGAGCCTCTCGGTTGTCGAGGAGACGGAGATGTTGCCTTGGAGACTGTCGTCGCTAAGCTTGGTCTTGTTGCTGTCTTGCACAAACTCCTGGATTTCCACGGGCAACCGTCGGAACTTATCCTGATATTCCTGATCCAGCTCGCTCTGCAGCTGTGGAGGAAACACAGTGGGTAGGTGACCTGAACACAGAGTGGGTGACCTGAACACAGAGTGGGTGACCTGAACACAGGGTAGGTGACCTGAACACAGAGTGGGTGACCTGAACACAGGGTAGGTGACCTGAACACAGGGTAGGTGACCTGAACACAGAGTGGGTGACCTGAACACAGAGTGGGTGACCTGAACACAGAGTGGGTGACCTGAACACAGGGTAGGTGACCTGAACACAGGGTAGGTGACCTGAACACAGGTTAGGTGACCTGAACACAGGGTAGGTGACCTGAACACAGGTTAGGTGACCTGAACACAGGGTAGGTGACCTGAACACAGAGTGGGTGACCTGAACACAGAGTGGGTGACCTGAACACAGAGTGGGTGACCTGAACACAGGGTAGGTGACCTGAACACAGGGTAGGTGACCTGAACACAGGGTAGGTGACCTGAACACAGATTAGGTGACCTGAACACAGGGTAGGTGACCTGAACACAGAGTGGGTGACCTGAACACAGAGTGGGTGACCTGAACACAGAGTGGGTGACCTGAACACAGGGTAGGTGACCTGAACACAGGGTAGGTGACCTGAACACAGGTTAGGTGACCTGAACACAGGGTAGGTGACCTGAACACAGGTTAGGTGACCTGAACACAGGGTAGGTGACCTGAACACAGAGTGGGTGACCTGAACACAGAGTGGGTGACCTGAACACAGAGTGGGTGACCTGAACACAGAGTGGGTGACCTGAACACAGGGTAGGTGACCTGAACACAGGGTAGGTGACCTGAACACAGGTTAGGTGACCTGAACACAGGGTAGGTGACCTGATTACAGAATGGGTGACCTGAACACATGTCCTGAACACGCAGTAGGCCTACCAAACACGGGACCTACTGAACACAGAGTAGACCCACTGAGCACAAACAATAACGTAAAAGTTAACAACATAACATGTTATGCATTAAAGGATTTGAAAGGTGTATCTAACGGTATTCTACATGGCGCTGAGCTCAGATCTCCCACTCTCTCAGACACAGAGCCAGTGAAGCTGTTTCTCTCCCAGGCATAGACGCCCCTAATGATTACAGATGACAGGATTGTATTCATTCTGATCCAATAATTGCTGTAATGCTGATTTCACTGTTTAACTAAGGGGAGCTCCCAGGGGACAGGCATAATTAAAGAAAAGCAGCAACGACGGCTGGTGTCAGAAACCTGGCAGAGCCACGCTTCCCTGTCGGCAGCAGGAGCGCTCCAGGGGACCAATCAGATGACTCCATCCCACCTAATGTCGATTCAAAGCATCTCTGACCTATCGTGTAAAGATCGTTCATCCCCTTTCCCCCGCAAAGTTCAGACTCTGCGCGTCAAACAGCCTTGCGTCGAGTCCAGCTGAACATTTCAAACGCTTCCCCGCTAACGGACAAATGGAACGGCGACAGCGAGGTCGAGGCGCGGACGTTCCCTACGTCGAAAGTCAGGTGGTGTTCACCAGCCTGCGAGAGGTCAACGTTCTCACTGACGAGCTCCTCTCAGCTTCTCCTGCCTGGGAGGCAGGGGTGTCAGGGACGGGCGCTCTAAACACTGACCTACATGCCCCCGGGATTTTACACAGAAACACTCGCGTTGCAGACAGGTTCCGCTGGCGTCGAGGTAATTATAGCCCCCGCTTGCAGATAGGATGAGAGAGTCAAGTGGGAAATGGTGCAGAAGAGCTTCAACCACCTGAGAACGGCAGAGGGGAGGAGACGGGAGAGAGGTTAAGGAGGACTGTCAAGGGCTGGATTCACCTGAACCCCCCCCCCCCCCCCCAGGAACACCTCCCCTCCTCAGGTGCCTTTAGCGGGAACGAGAGGACACTACACTGTACGGATCCCTGGCGAAAATGCAATATGAACGATTTCTGCTGTCCAGGAAGGTCACATGACAAACTGCTACCACTTCATCTCAAAGACAGCAGATCCTTTGGAGCAGATCTTAGCGGCGGCTAAAGGTGAGGATGGCGAAACCCAACAGTGATGAAGAACATCGCTCCCTGTGTTCCTCAGGGTACGGGGGGGGGAGGGGGCACTTGACAGTCTGGTCGGTTTGCAGAGCCAGCACTAGCCCACTCCAAGGTCACCTTCAGGCAGACAGGTAGGCAGACAGGTAAGCAGACAGGTAGACAGACAGGTAGGCAGACAGGTCAACGGACAGGTAAGCAGACAGGCAGACAGGTAGGCAGACAGGTAGTAAGTCAGGTAGACAAACAGGTAGGCAGACAGGTAGGCAGACAGGTAGGCAGACAAGTAGGTAGACAGGTAGGCAGACAGGTAGACAGACAGGTAAGCAGACAGGTAGGCAAACAGGTAGGCAGACAGACCACACAGGCAGGGAGACAGCAAGCACTATTGTGGACGGATGGCTATAGATGCTTTACAGCCACTCATTCTGCTCAATGCATGACCTACTTATAGAAAGGAAGGTCTGCTCTGTGTGTGTGTGTGTGTGTGTGTGTGTGTGTGCAGTCTGTACCCAGCCCTACTGCCAGCCAAGGCACAACACCCTATGATTAAATCTGTCATCTCTCCCCCATGTAAAGGTTTCTTAACCAGGGGGAAGGAGGGGGCGTGTTTAGAGGGCGGAGCATGGGAGGATGGAGACAGCCGGAAGTCAGTGCGCACACGCGCGCGTGTGTGTGTGTGTGTGTGTAGGTAGGTGTGATCTGCAGCTCCGTTGGCGATGGCGATGGGAGGCTGTCAGAGACAGGGTGTGTGCGATGGCAGCAGCACCTTGTTATCACCCAGGGGGTGGAGTGACAGCTGGGTAATTAAAAATCGCAGAAATGGAGAGGAGGGTTACGGGGGATTGGGGCGGGGGGGGGGGGGGGGGGGGTATCTGGGGGCAACCATCCAGAATCGGGATGGACTGAACGCCATGGATCCACCCCGGTCTGTCCAGGAGCTGGAAGCAAACAAGCAACACTGAAGTTCAGTGACATAGGATGACCCGTCACAAGAGTTATGGACGATCCCAAATCGTTTCTCTCGAAGATCCAGTTGATGAACAGCCAGCCGCCCGTTTAAACATTCCCACAGTATCTAGCCAGCTAACGTGAATGCGAGCTGGTACTGGTTAACTGTTGTTACTCATTCTCCATGTTGCCCCCCTCTCTCTTTCTCCCTCTCTCTCTCTCCCACACTGCGTCTATCTCGTTCTGTCAGAAGTGCAGCGCAACGCGTCAATGGTCAACCAGGGAAGGCTCTGATCGCTCAACTTTAACTGTCCTTGAAAGTTCAGAAAGCAGGGGCACGCTGGGAGTCGAATGTGTCGGTTAGCTACTGTGTGAGTCAGTCCCGTGCGTGTGCGCGCGTGTCCGTGCATGAGGTCCAGTTTCCGTCTGGGCACACGCCAAATCGCGGCCGGCCAGCTAGCCTTTTTTCCATGAGGCCCTGATCTCGAAAGACGTATCATCTTGTCAACAAAAACCACCCGCTAGTTTTCTGCCTTTCCTAAAATACTTCACTCGGTGACCTTCTTCAACATCTGGCCTCATTCTGAGGAGCTACCAAGGGGACAAACAGGGCCTCCTCACTAAATTCAGATCCAAATTCATTCACGGCGGTCGCCTCGGCGCGCAGCGGCGCCAGACTGCGAGGCGGATGGCTGGGGGCCGTGGCGAAACGGCTTGGAGAGCTCCCAGGGCACGACGTCAAGCGCTTCCGGAATAATCTGCTCACCTGTGGAGAGGCAACACGGAAACTCCCGCTTTTAGGTTACGAAGGAAACAAGCCAAGCTCCACAAACGGGTGGATAATCGTTGGACGTCTGTACTCTGTGTGTGCGTGCGCGTGTGCGTGTGGCTCCTCAGCCGTTTCTGTCCTGTCCTTGAAGTGTCCAAACACAGTCCAATTAGTCTGCGTCTCAGCGGCAAGAACGTTAAAGGTGACACAAGGTCCTGCCCCCTGAAGTGGAGACTGTCTCAGACCACAGGACCGTGTGTGTGTGTGTGTGCGTGCCGGTGTGTATCTGAGTTTGTGTTCTATTAGTTTATGAGTGTTTGCATGTGAGAGAGGGAGATAATATGAGCGAATGTGAGAGAGAGAGAGAGAGAGAGAGAGAGAGAGAGAGAGAGAAAGAGAGAGAGCAACACTTTGCTCCACTGCCATTTATTCCACTATACCCCAATAACTATGTAAATGAAATGCAGCTGTCCCTAGTAGAGGAGAGATGGAGAGACACAGAAAGAAACTCACAGACAGAGAGAGAGGGAGAGAGAGAGATGGAGAGAGGGGACACCTGAGAAGGAACAGGTTTCACTCTCTTCATCTTCATCCCTCTCTTCCTCCGTCGGCCTGCCTCCCTAAGTGGACAGAGTGTTCTTTTGAAGTACATCCCACCTCTCTCTCTCCCTCCCTTTGTTCTCACGCCCCCCCCCCCCTCCCCCTCCCCCCCCTCCCTCGTAGTCATGATGATGTATGCGGCTGTCTCACAGCACAGGCAGCCGACTGCAAAACAGCCACGGACGACATGACTGCTACCAACAGAACTACCTGTGGGAGACTGCCAACACAAACCATGGAACACCCACATTAGTGCGCGCACACACACACACACACACACACACACAGTCCTGGCCTCAGTGCCTCTGATTTCCAGTGGGAGTGACATTGCTTTCCCTGTGGCTAGTCTGTGTCTGTGTGTGTGTGCGTGCGTGCGTGTATTTCTACGTGTGCATTATTGATGTGACCCTGCAGAGTGGAGAGAGATCAGATCAAAGACTGGGATGAGGAAAGCCATGGCGGCCACTACACCACCCGGAGAGAGATAGGGAGGGAGAGAGATGGAGGGAGGGAGGGAGGGAGGGAGGGAGAGGGGGGGGGAGGGAGAGAGAGGGAGGGAGAGAGAAAGAGAGGGAGGGAGAGAGAAAGACAGAGGGAGAGAGAGAAACAGAGAAAGAGAGACAGAGAGAGAGAGAGTGAATGGAAGACACAGTTGGGGAAGGGAAGCTGAAAAACAGGCGAGGCAAAAAAAAAAAAACCTTGGCTCTCTCCGTTCAGCCCTGTGACGTTTTCCAGCCCGTCAGTCCGGGAGGCTGTTTACCTCTCCGCTTCTCCACACCCCCCCCCCCCCCAGGCCTCCCCTCTGAACGCCTCCCCCCCCCACCCCCGCCCCACCACCTCTCCCCGTCTCCCCTCTCTCCCGACCACCGGTAACCAGCCCTGCGTTGCGTCATCAGGATCCAGCTCTAAACGAACAGATTGCAGAGTCGTGAGGGATGAAGGGGGAGGGGGAGCGGGGGGAGCAGGGGAGATGGGGAGGAGGGGGGGAGGGAGGGAAGGAGTGGGGGGGGGGGGGGGCAGGACGAGTTTCCATGACGACGGCAGAGGACTCCTGCCTGTTCGAGCGCGTGTGTGTCTGAGTCCAGGCCCACGCACTGGGGGACACCTGATGTTTTTTCTTCCTTCCCTTTCAGAGCAGAATGAGCCGTGGTCTGAATTCACGTGGCTCACGTGTGCGGTGACGTGGACGCCGTGAGGGGTCTGAGGCGGGCGCGCAGCCGTGGGTGATTAAACACCAGGGGGGCGTGGGGCGTAAACGCCATGGAGTCGGGCGGCTGAGCGGGTTAGGGCGTCGGGCTGGCGGTCGGAAAGGTCGCCGGTTCGATTCCCCGGGCTGTGCTGATGTGACGTTGTGTCCTTGGGAAAGGCACTTCACCTTACTTGCCTCGGGGGGGGGGGGTCCCTTTACGTGCTGTAAATCGCTCTGGATAAGTCTGCTGAATGACTACATGTAAAAGAGGAATCTCATGCAGTCTTCATTCTGAAGCGTGACGGCGTGTGTGGTGTTTGCTCAGAGGCCAACAAGCGACATAGAGGAGGGGGAAACTGAAGGAAGGGGAGATGACTGTTGTCTGCTGCCTGAGACCCAGCAAGGCTGGAGGAGGAGGTGCTGAGAGAGAGAGAGAGAGAGAGAGAGAGTGTGAGAGAGAGAGAGAGAGAGAGAGAGAGAGAGAGAGAGAGAGTGAGAGAGAGAGAGAGAGAGAGAGAGAGAGAGAGAGAGAGAGGCTGATGCTCATTAAGGATGCGGCCGTGCTGAGGAGAGAGGACTCCTGGGGGCCATTTTGATTGGACCGTTAGCAGGACGCTGACACCTGATGACACACACTGAGAGGAATGTCAGGGGGACAGGGTCTCTCTTCCTCTCTCTCTCTCTCTCTCTCTCACTCTCTCTCTCCTCTCTATCTTTCACTCTCTATTACTGTCCGCCTTTCTGCCTCCCTCTCCTACTCCCTCTTCCACTCTCTTCCTCCCTGCCTTTCTGCTTCTCTCCTCCTCCCTCTTCCTCATTTCCTTTCTGCTTCGCTCTTTCCCTCCGACTCTCTCTCTCTCTCTCTCACCCAGTCTTCCTCCATCCGGGCCACACAGCAGTGTCCCCTCCTCTCTCATCTTGTTTTTCTCCATTTCACCGACGCTCCGTCCTCCGTCGCCAACCCAGCCCTGCCTGCAGAGCCAGCTAATGGAGGTCCGCCGGTCTCTTCCGTAATCGAATTCTACCATGCCTCCCCCCCCCCCGACCACATCCCCACGCATCTCCTGGTTTGTTACGTTCATTACTAGGCTGGTCGAGTCTGGTCTAGTCTCCTCAAGTTCCAGAAACATCCAGACTGGATGGTGGGCGTGGACAACGACCAGCAGAGCCGGAGGAAATGGGTTAGAGAGTTAAAACTGGACATGAGAGCCTCTCTGCTCTCTGTCGTGTCTGTCTGACCGGCACTTTGGGGATAGCTGGCCTGGACTGGAGGAACGGGCACACACACACACACGGGCACACACACACACACACGGGCACACACACACACAGCATAGAAGTAACCCAGGCAGGCAGCTCAGAGCTCAGGGTCTCCACAGACCATGGATGGTTATAGCTGTCCATTAGTGCCTGCTCAGAGCCCATAGGAGAAACTGGGTCAGGACGTGTGTGTGTGTGTGTACTGTAAGTGTGTGCGAATGTTTGTATGTGCGTGAATGTGTGTGTGTGTGCGAGCTTAGGAGGCTATACACTACATAGTATCCATGTACGTATCTGTGTCTGTGTAAACCAGCAGTAAGGTCTCCTCTGTCCTCGTCTCCTCTGTCCTCGTCTCCTCTGTCCTCGTCTCATCTCTCCTTGTATCCCCTGTCCTCTCCTCTGTCCTCCTCTTTGTTCTCTTCTCCTCTGTCCTTCTCTCCTCACTCCTCCTGCTCTCTGTCCTCATCTCCTCTGTCCTCATCTCCTCTGTCCTCCTCTCTGTCCTCCTCTGTCCTCCTCTCCTCTGTCCTCCTCTGTCCTCCTCTCTTCCTCTCTTCTGTCCTCCTCTCCTCTGTCCTCCTCTGTCCTCCTCTCCTCTGTCCTCCTCTCCTCTGTCCTCCTCTGCTCTGTCCTCCTCTCCTCTGTCCTCCTCTCCTCTGTCCTCCTCTGCTCTGTCCTTCTCTCTGTCCTACTCTCCTCTGTCCTCCTCTCTTCCTTTCTTCTGTCCTCCTCTCCTCTGTCCTCCTCTGTCCTCCTCTCCTCTGTCCTCCTCTCTTCTGTCCTCCTCTCCTCTGTCCTCCTCTGTCCTCCTCTGTCCTCCTCTCCTCTGTCCTCCTCTGTCCTCCTCTCTGTCCTTCTCTCTGTCCTCCTCTGTCCTCCTCTGTCCTCCTCTGTCCTCCTCTCCTCTGTCCTACTCTCTTCTGTCCTCCTCTCCTCTGTCCTACTCTCTTCTGTCCTCCTCTCCTCTGTCCTCCTCTCCTCTGTCCTCCTCTCCTCTGTCCTCAGTCCTTAATGTTTCGAGGACTTAGAGGATGCTGGCAGCTTCCCTCGCTGTGCCGTGGCTACGTGGGCTCTCCGTGCGTAGGGGTGTCATGGCTGACAGGGACAGCAGGATGGTGCTATGAGGATGGAGGTGACATATGTAGAATGTACGCTACACGCACCCACACACACCAGACGACTGCCAAGGAACGGAGAGCGTTCCGCGTTTCCCGCGAACGGGCGGATTCCGTACAAACCTCCAGGATACGATTTTTGTTTTTGCGATGGAAGCGTGGGGCTGTTTGCGGGCTAGAGAGCCCTCTGGTGGTGGAGGGGTGAATGGCAGTCTAATTCCAGAGGGAGCGTGATTTAGAAGGCGAACGAGGCTTTCAGTGTGTTTAGTATGCTGCACAGCCGGGGTGTCAAACTCCAGTCCTCGAGGGCCGCTCTGCTGAAGGTTTTAGATGTTTCCCTGCTCCAGCACGCCTGATTCTAATGAAGGGTCGTTATCGAGCTCTGTGGAGGTGCGCTGGAGCAGGGAAACATCTAAAACCTTCAGCAGAGCGGCCCTCGAGGACTGGAGTTTGACACCTGCGTTGTACAGGTTGGTCAGGGTGAGCAAGCGGGGCAGCAGAGGAGGAGAAAGGCAGGAGAGAAGAATGGGATGAAGATGAAGCTTCCATGCTGTTCCGGAACCTACCGGTAGGGCCGTGCTGAGCGCTGCTTTAAGCACGTCTGTCTGCATGCAGGTTAATGTGACATCACAAACCTCGAAGACGTCGAGATAAACCGCTAAGAAGCCCCTCGCTTCACGCTAGGATATGACATCATATACCTCAGAAATAACACAAGAAAACCGCAGCTAGGTCGACGACTGACGTCACGTATAGCCCAGTAAGAGTATTAGAGGTTAAATGGACAAAGATCCTACTGAACAGGAGCACCAACGATACATGGGTGTCAGATGAAGCCTAGATGCAGGTCATAGGTCAGAGTTCATGTCCTGGGGTTACGGTCCAGTGAGGCTGGACTGGGAAGCTGAGGTGTTAATGCTGCCAGGTCAAGGCCGTGTTAGAGACACACTGAGGGAGAAGATCTCTTACCCTGGTCCTCTGGACTGCCTTCATCCTACAATCACAGTGACAACGGCTGTGATGACACATGCTCTCACGGGACAAGCATTTAGCCATAGCCTAGCTTTCTGAATGTCGAGCATTGTTAGCCATAGGCTAGTCACATGTGTATTTAGCATTGTTAGCCATATTCCAACCCGTATACTGTATCTGTGACTTTAAGCCACAACATGACACGGAATATCACAGTATTTCACCCTTCAGCCTCGATCCTCCCAGCCTCACCCTCCCTCCAGCCTCACCCCCCTCCATCCTCACCCTGCCGCCTCACCCACCCTCACCCTGCAGCCTCAGCCCCACCTGCAGCCTCACCACCCTCATCCTCCACCCTCACCCCCCTCCACCGTCACCCAGCAGCCTCACCCCCACCTGCAGCCTCAGCCCCGCCTTCAGCCTCACCCACCTTCACCCTCCAGCCTCACCCTCCACCCTCACCCCCCTCACCCTCCACCCTCACCCCCCAGCCAGGTGTTCTTACCTTGGGCTTCTCATCCAGGATCTGCTGCCGGACATCCTTGTGCTGCTCCAGTAGTCTGTCCTGCCTCTTACTCTGAGCCTCCTCCAGCTGCACGCACGCACACACACACACACACACACACACACACACACACACACACACATGGGTCAGGGTTGGTGTCAGGGTCAGAGTTAGGGCTCAAACCTTACAGCAAGCAATACCTCGATCACTACACATAAACACAGCATCAATTACAATTTTCAGTCAATATAACAAACAACAATAACTATAATAACTAATAATAAGTGATGGTGTCTCCACCCCCATCCGTACCCGTTTGATGTACTGCACCACCTCGTTCACAAACGACCTGTTGATCTCCAGCTTCTCCCTGGGGAGAGAACAACAACACAGTTTCAGACAGCGCCCCCACCATGATCTTTATCTGCTACTGACACCCGGTGGTCATCTGCAGTATTGCAGCAGGATCTTCTCCCCAGGACACTCACTCCTCGGTCACGTTCTTGTCTTTAGACTTGGCCTCGTTTATCTTTTCCTGTCTCTTCTTGTCCATCTTCTTCTTTATGTCTTTTTTCTCTCTTTAGGATAGAAGGAGAGAGCGTGTTTGAGCATGTGTGTATGCCCCTCTGTGTGTGTGTGTGTGTGTGTGTGTGTGTGCAGCAGGCGGTCTCACTTGTCACAGATGTCTTTGAGCTTCTTCAGTTGGGCGCTCTGACACTCCTCTGCTATGGTGGTCAACTTCTCCACCAGCTGCAGAGAGAGAGAGAGAGAGAGAGAGAGAGAGAGAGACCAAGACGAGAGAGAGAGAGAGAGAGACCAAGACGAGAGAGAGAGAGAGAGAGAGAGAGACCAAGACGAGAGAGAGAGAGAGAGAAAGAGAGAGAGAGAGAGAGACCAAGACGAGAGAGAGAGAGAGAGAGAGACCAAGACGAGAGAGAGAGAGAGAAAGAGACCAAGACGAGAGAGAGAGAGAGAGAGAGAGAGAGAGAGAGAGAGAGAGAGAAAGAGAGAAGGCGGGAAAGAGAGAGACAGCTGAGCATCCCTCCATCAGAAGTCCTGAAGTCAGCTGTTCACAGATCAGCGACCATGAGGCCTTTCCACCTCTCACAGCAGAACACGATCACAGGGGACAATGGGAGCAGATCTGGGGTCAGCAGAATAAGACTCTCTGGACCCAGGGGACTACCAGACACTCAGAGACATGCAGTCAGCAGGCAGCATGCGTGTGTGTGTGTGTGTGTGCCTGTGCGTATGTGAATGAGTCCCTGTGAGTGTCAGTGTGCGTCTATGAGTGTGTGTGTGTGAGTCCTTGTGAGTGTGTGCGTGTGAGTCCCTGTGAGCGTTTGTGTGTGTGTGCCTGTGAGTGTGTGCGTGAGTCCCTGTGTGTGTGTGAGTGTGTGTGTGTGTGTGAGTCCCTGTGAGTGTGTGTGTGAGTGTGTGTGAGTCCCTGTGTGTGTGTGTGTGTATGAGTGAGTGTGTGTAAGTCCCTGTGTGTGTGTGTATGAGTGTGTGTGTGTGAGTCCCTGTGAGTGTGTGTGTGAGTCCCTGTGTGTGTGAGTCCCTGTGTGTGTGTGTATGAGTGAGTGTGTGTGAGTCCCTGTGAGTGTGTGTGTGAGTCCCTGTGAGTGTGTGTGTGAGTCCCTGTGTGTGTGTGTGTGTGTGTACCTGCTTGATGTGCTCTCGTTTCTGGTACTTCTGGCTGTAGTACTGCTCCTGTCTGAGGGTGAGCAGCTGCTGCTGCTGCTGGTCTCTCAGCTCTGACACCCTTTGGACGCTCTGCTGCTCCAGGTCCTGAAGCTCCTGCTGCACGGCACTCAGAGAGGGCTCCGACCTGCTGCATTCACACACACACACACAGAGGCACACACACACAGGCACACACACACAGGCGCACACACACACGCACAGGGACACAGAGGGACACAAACAGACCCACACACACAGGCACACACACACACAGGCACACACACACAGGCACAGGCACACACACACACACAGGCACAGGGACACACACAGGCACACACACACACAGGGACACACAGAAAGGCACACTGTGGTCAACTTACACACAGCATGGGTGTCCCTAACTCTGTGCTCCTGTGTGTGTGGGTCTGTGTGTGTGTGTGTTCACCACGTGTGGGACGGTTGCAGTTGGAAGTTGTGTGCGTGTGTGTCTGTGTGTGCGTGTATGAATTGTGGGAGGGTCTCCGCTGGAAACTGCGTGAGTCCCTCAGAGCGCTGACTTGGCCGGCTGGAAGGTGCACAGCTAATGGGAGCTAATCCACTCATTGGGATTCAACACACAGGCCAGCCCAGACAGGCTCTTCAACAGGAATAACATGCAGAGAGAGCGTGAGTGTATTAGAGAGGGAAAGAGCAGAGAGACAGAGGGAGAGAGAGAGAGGGAGGGGGGAGAGAGAGAGAGAGAGGGAGGGGGGGGAGGGAGAGGGGAGAGAGAGCAAGAGGGGGGATAGAGAGAAAGAGAGAGAAAGGGGGAGAAAGAGAGAGGGGGGGAGAGAGAGAGAGACTGATGTGGAAACAAAACGTCCAGCCGAACCATCAGTTCTGTGCGGGTAAAAGAAGAGGAGGAGGAGGAGGAGGGCGAAGGCTACCTACCTTTTCTTACCGTCTCGTTTGAGGCTCTTCTGCATGGCGGCCCGCCTGCGCTGGTGCTGGCTCTGCAGCTCGGCCATGCGAGCCGTGTGCTCCTTGATCAGCTCGCTGGTCCTGCGGTGGTGCTTCTTCACCAGCTCCTTCAGCTCCTTGTACTGCTTCCTCTGCTCCCTGACGAACGCCTTCTGCTGCTTCAGCTCCTCCACGGTCTGCGCCTCCACATCTGGGGGACGGGGGGATGGAGGAGTAACAGGCGTCAACCCCTCCCATCGCCCTCCTCCGCACCCAAAGAGATGGAGGAGGAACAGCCGTGAACCCCTCCCATCGCTCTCCTCCACACCCAAAGAGATGGAGGAGGAACAGCCGTCACCCCCCACGCCCCCCAGCCATGACCCGGTGCTCCAGCGGGCAGACGTACCTGTGAGGATGCTCTGGATGATGTCCTCGGTCTTCGCGGCTGACTTCACCGGCCCTGTTCGCACGAGTCAACGCCGTTTTATGAATGTCACGTATTTTAACATGACACATGCAGTGTTATTCATAATAATCGAAATAGCAGGTGCTATAAATGACACACAATCCAATCAACCCAGGTTTAAGCAGCGTTAAACTGTGAGAGATTATTGTTGGGTGCTATTGAAGCCCCTGTTTATTAGAGGGCATCAACTGAGCACATCCAGAAAAAGAGGACGTCAACCTGTATCAGTGAAGGGTGTGGGTTGCCAGGTTCTTGGGTTGCCAGGTTACGGGGATGTACCTGTGGGCTGAGCCTGTTGGCTGACCAGAGGGGGGGGTTTGGGGGCGATGATGGGCGTGTGGCTCTGGCCGTTGGGGGTCTGGCTGACTCCTGGGGGGTCCACGCTAGGCTCCGAGGGGGCGTCGCCCACCGCATCAACCTGCCAATCACAGGCGGGAACATCCCAGGATTAATCAACATCTGAGAGCAAGTTTGAGTGACAGGAATTTATTAGCAGAGATTTTCTCTTACAAAGCTAAATAAATCAGATAAATCCTAACAGATTCAGCCAATGGAATAGTTTATACATAATAACATATTATATTATGGTTTTATTATGTGCTTTTAA
>CM059299.1:10952500-10972500 GCA_030340665.1 Neosalanx taihuensis | reverse complement strand
TAGGATCAAACCAGGACCCGGTCTTTTTTACAAAGCAGTCACTGGATCCATCCTCGGTTTTGGGGACGTTCAGCGACTCTGTGAAGGAAACTCTTACGTTTGGAAGCTTCGAAGGAGTTGAATTTCACAGGCTGGATGTAGCTGACCAGGTTCGACATCTCCTCAGTGGCAAATGCCTCCCGGCCTACCGTCACCTGAAAACCAGCGCCAACACCGATCAGACCAACCAGGAGGAGCCACTAGGGGGTGCTAGAGGCAGGTGTCAAACAAGATGCAGCAGGAGGAGAGAGAAAAAAAAAGACTCACGTCATCCATGGAGCCTTTTTTACAGTCGTAATCATCGTCATCGTCGTCCTCGCTCTCGGCCTCCACCTCTCCTGGAAGGGGGGGGGGGCGGGGGTTAGTTTGGAGGCTGGTGGGTTAGTTTGGAGGCTAGGGGGGTAAACGTGGTCCCACTAGCCCACAGACGGTAAGGAAGTGACCGCGTGACTCACCTATGGACTTCCTGCCGTGCGGTCTGAGGCTGAGCTCAGCGCCCTCCGGAGGCTGGTAGGACTCTGCCATCTCCTGATTGGTGGAGCCTAGTGACAGAAATCACTCATTGACAATCCTCTTCATGCGCATCAATCACATTTGTGCCTGTTCTTCCTTCAGTTTCAGGATACTGTCGAGAGTCAGATGGCTCAGCGGGTTAAGGTGTCCGTCTCATGAGCGGAAGGTTGTGAGTTCAAACCCTGGTTGAAACCCTGTGATGTTGTGTTCTTGGGCAAGGCACTTCACCCTACTTGCCTCAGGGAGAACGTCCCTGTACTTGCTGTAAGTCGCTTTAAATAAAAGCGTACGTTAAATGAATACATTTAATAAAATCAACGTTTTAAGTGAAGCGGTATTATCAGAATGTCTTTGATTTTGAGGCAGACTTCAGAACAAGGTGTGCTTGATATGGTGGGCGGCGCCAGGCCAGTCATGCGTTAGTCTCTCTCTGCCAGGAGGGGGCAGTATGAGCTAAGGTTCCTCTCACAAACCCTCCACTGATGAGAGACATCGGATGATTCGGTGTAAAGACCCGCTTTGATCAATGTCTGCTTGCTCAAGTACACACACACACACACACACACACAATCATACAGCTATGGGGTTTGAAACTTTGTGTCTGTAAAATGTTATTCTCTCTCACACGCGCACACACACACACACACACACACACACACACACACACAATCGTACCGCCCTGCAGTTTAAAACTCCGTGGCAAGTTGGAGTCTATAACTCATTTTATTCTCTCTCTCTCTCACACACACACACACACACACACACACACACACACACACACACACACACACACACACACACACACACACACACACACACACACACAAACACACACAAACAAACACAGGGAGCAGGTTTTAGGGCACCCCAGTGACTGCCATCATGGCGCTGGGTGAGGGAGTATCCGGATTAAAGATTCAATAACTTGGCAGACTGATGGAGAGACTCGTGAAAATGATGAACAGCGGACCGCAGGCGTCCTCTCTCTAACCGTCACAGCAGTTCGATCTACAGAACGAGCCGCCATTTCCCCCCGCAGTGATGATGATGCCTGATGTTGATGAATAATACAGGCTTGGTCTTCCTCATGGATCTGACATCACAGCCTCTGCGCTAGCTAGGATCATTTTGCGGAGTTGGCGGGCGTCACAGTGACCGCAGGCTACGTGCGTGGAGGGGCGCTCTGGAACGACTGCCTGACCTGATGTTAGGTTCCTCCAGGATCACAGTGACTCCCACTGAGGGTTAGTTGTAACCGATTTGAAATCCTTGGTGTGAGGTGTATCACTGTTGCTTGCTTTCCTACAGGCACACTGTTGCACGTCTGAGGTTCATGTTATCTCGTTGCTCTTGCGGCTTTTCACGTTCGGCGCTTGTTTGGTTTCCCACAATGCACGTTTCATAATCTGGCTTCCCGCTACGTTTGGGGTCTACCACGTTGTTCACGTCAGCGACCGATGCTCTTTCGTTAAAGCTCTCTCTTGGAATTCGCTTTGGATAAAAGCATCTGCTAAATAAATAAATGTAAACGTATGCGTGTGTGTGTGTATAGGTATGCATGTATGCGTGCGTGTGTGTAGTTATGCATGTGTGTGTTTGTGTGTATGCATGTATCCGTTTGTGTGTGTAGGTATGCATGTTTGCGCGCGTGTGTGTGTATGTAGGTATGAATGCATGCATGCGTGTGTGTGTGTGTGTATGTAGGTATGAATGCATGCGTGTGTGTGTGTGTATGTAGGTATGAATGCATGCGTGTGTGTGTATGTAGGTATGAATGCATGCATGCGTGTGTATGTAGGTATGAATGCATGCATGCGTGTGTGTGTGTGTGTAGGTATGAATGCGCGTGCGTACCTGCGCTGGGGGAGGAGGGCTCACACACGCTGGAGGTGTCGCTGTAGGTGCTGGACACCTGCTCGGACAGCTTCTTCTTGGCTCCGCCCTCAGCTGTGTGGTGCTTCTTCTTGTTCTTCACCAGGATCTTCCCCATCAGGTCCATGGGGCTGGGGAGGGGTACGCCTGCCTCCAGCTGGACTCACAGGGAAGGAGGGGGGGGGAAGGAGAGAGAGAGAGACAGAAGGAGAGCAGGATAGAGAGATTGGAGAGAGAGAAAGAGAGAGAAGGAGAGAGAGGAGAGAGAAAGAGAGATAGAGAGGAAGAGAGAGAAGGAGAGAGAAAGGGAGGTGAGCGAGAGAGAGAGAGAGAGAGAGAGAGAGAGCAGGAAAGAGAGCGAAAGAGAGAGAGAAGGAGAGAGAGATCGAGAGCAAGAAAGAACGAGAAAGAACGAGAATGAGTAAGAGGAGAAATGAAAGCGAGCCTAACTGGGAATAAAAAGCCTTCCTAGTAACCCCAGTAAGGGTAGGGGTGAGGAGGGTCAGCCATGAAAGATGCAGCAGAATCCGACAGCAGGGGTCTCTCTGTGGACACATCCCCTGCAGACTGTACATGAGCCTCTACATGTACCTGCACTGTACTGGGTGGATTACAACCATACTGGGAATCTGATGGGGAACAACCCAGGAAAGAGGACTAGCCATTAGATCTAGGAGAGCCATTCCCACCTCAACTCTGTAACAGCCAGGCTCATAGCTCATTTATTCATGGCATACACTGCTTTTGGATCACAGTGTTTATGGCTATTAATAATGCATCGTTAAGAAACTCACAACTCTCTCTCACACACACACACTCTCTCTCTCTCTCTCTCTCTCTCTCTCTCTCACACACACACACACACACACACTGAAGCCACACAAAAGTTCTCAGCTTATACTTGATAGAACTCCTGGTTTCTTGAACATGCTTTACAGCAAGCTTCCAGCTCTTTGACCTCGTTTATCATGCGGGTTCTTTTGAAGTTCTCTGAGCCATCAGCTGTCCTTGATGTCCCCTCCAGCTTCCAGTCAGCCCTGGCTGCTACTTCCAGAGCCCTGAGGCTGCACCCGTCCATACAGAGGCCCCGTATCCCAGCTGCCCCTAACCAGGTGACTCCAGAGCAGGTGAGTGATGCTGGATGCTGGTGAGAGATGCAGGCTTTTTACTCTCACGCAGAAATCTGTTCTCTCTCTCTCTCTCTCCATTTCGCTTGCATCTTCCTCTTGGTCTCTCGCTCCCCCTTTTCCTTCTCTTTTTTCCCTGTTCCTGCCCCCCCTTTCCCCACTCTCGCTCTCTCACTTACTCGATTTCTCTCTCACTCTCTCTCTCTCTCTGTCTGTCTCTCTCTGTCTCTCTCTCTCTGTCTCTCTCTCACTCACTCTGTCTCTCTCGCTCTGTCTCTCTCTCTCTCTCTCTCTCACTCACTCTGTCTCTCTCTCTCTCTGTCTCTCTCTCTGTCTCTCACTCACTCTGTTTTTCTCTGTCTCTCTCTGTCTCTCACTCTCTCTCTCTCTCTCTCTCTGTCTCTCTCTGTCTCTCACTCACTCTGTCTCTCTCTCTCTCCACTCCACAGTGACTCTCAAAGGGGTTGAGATGCCAAACCCATTGAGCCTAGCGTTCCACTTGTCGAGGGCTGCCGTGTTTGAGAGCCGGGCGTAACGTTCGCTCTCAAGCGAAGTTGCGTCACCCCCCTGAACCGCTGCAGCGGGGGGGGGGGGACCTCCACAACAAAGGGACAATGCAAGCTTTTGACCGGTAGCCATAGCAACCGGGGCTACAAGATAAAAAAAAAGGTTGCCAAGAAGAGGAACGTTCAGAAACGCCATTCCCCTCCGCGCTTCAGACCAGCCCACGGCTCTGGGACGTACACAAACACATTAGAAGCCAAAGAGAAGATAAGAGGGCGATTTTTCCAGCCAGGATTACGCAACAGTAGCCACCCCAGGCTAACTGTGTGAGAGGTGTGTTGTGTAGCATGATCGGAATGAACGAAAGTGTGTGTGTGTAGCAGTGCGGTGTCTCTCTAAGAACATGCGTGACATCACTCACCCGTGTGATCGTATTTGTTAGTGCGATCGTTTCCCAAACCGTAGGCCATGTGTGTGTGTGAGACTGTGTGTGTGAGAGAGTGTGTGTGTGTGTGTGAGAGAGTGAGTGTGTGTGAGAATGTACTCACGGGATATTTCTCCAGCGCGTCTGTCAGTAGCGCATCTCCAAATATTGACCTGCAGTACTCTGCCATCTTAGCCTGCTGCTTGGGGCTGGGGATCAAGACACACACACACACACACACACACACACAGGCCAAGAACCACCATTAGCCATTCCTATGGGGCCTGAGATCAGAAAAATGTAGCTCCAGTATTCCTCAGGGAAGCTGCTCGCTGTCTCCAGCAGCTATCTGCTCTCTGGCAGTGGGGAGGAAAGATGCTGAAAGGAAGCTGAAGCCATTACCATACTGAAGTCATCAATAACAGAGGGAGAGAGACACAGGGGGAGAGAGACACAGGGGGAGAGAGACACAGGGGGAGAGAGACACAGGGGGAGAGAGACACAGGGGGAGAGAGACACAGGGGGAGAGAGACACAGGGGGAGAGAGACACAGGGGGAGAGAGACACAGGGGGAGAGAGACACAGGGGGAGGGAGAGAGTGAGGGGGAGAGAGGAGGAGAGGGAGAGAGTGGGAGAGAGAGGGGGGAAGGGGGGGGAAAGAGAGGGAGGGAGAGAGAGTGGGGGGGAGAGAGAGAGAGGGAGAGAGAGAGGGTGAGAGAGGGGGAGAGGGAGAGAGGGGGAGAGAGAGGGAGAGAGAGAGGGGAGAGTGAGGGGGAGAGAGATAATGAGGGGGAGAGAGAGAGGGAGAGAGGGAGATACAAAGATTGTCTGAAAGAGGGACAGAGTGAGAGAGAGACAGAGGTGTTGACTTACGAGTCCACGTGGTTCTCAAATGACAGGATAACGGGGAAGGGAGACGTCTTGAAGGCACACTCTGCTATGGCCTCAATCACTTCCTGGATTTACACACACACACACACACACACACACAAATACAATTCTCAGCACAGCAAGTAACATAATAGAAATACAAAATACATCTGCAGCAGCGTAACACAATACAAAAAAACAACAACTTTCAAATCTATTTCAGGACGCGTGTGTGTGTGAGCGTGTGCAGGTGGAGAACCTGTTGACTACTGGATACAATGTAGCATCAGAGAGGACTGTTAAGTGGCAAATTAGATTACAGTGCCATTACTAATGACCTAGTGTATATCCACTTAAAGCTGTTTAGACCATTGCCCTCTCCGTCTCTCCCTCCCTCCCTCCCTCCCTCCCTCCCTCCCTCCCTCCCTCCCTCCCTCCCTCCCTCCCTCCCTCCCTCCCTCCCTCCCTCCCTCCCTCCCTCCCTCCCTCCCTCCCTCCCTCCCTCTGACTGTTTTCCATCCCATCCCTGCCTCTCTCTCTCCCTCAGACTCCTCCATTTTTTGTATTCCATTCCATTCGTCACCATCAATCTTTCCCTGTTTTTTTCTCTCTGCTTCTACGTCAAACTATCTTCTCGTCGTTTGTCTCCCTCTGCCTTCATCTATCCCACCGTAAACCTGTACATCAGTGGTTCTCAATCCTGGTCCTCAGGGCCCACTGTCCTGCATGTTTTAGATGTTTCCCCCTTCCAACACACCTGATTCAACTGAAGTGTAATTATCAGGCTTCTGCTGAGCTTCATAGTGATTCATTCAATTGAATCAGGTGTGTTGGAGCAGGGAAACATCTAAAACATGCAGGACAGTGGGCCCTGAGGACCGGAATTGAAAACCACTGCTCTACATGTACCTGCACTGTACTGGGTGGATTACAACCATACTGGGAATCTGACGGGGAACAACCCAGGAAAGAGGACTAGCCATTAGATCTAGGAAAGTCATTCCCACCTCAACTCTGAGTATCTTCTCAATGAATACACTATTATTAGTTCTCATAGTAGTGATGGTAGTAGTATGCTGTAGTAGAGCTCATTGGGGTTGCTAGTAGGGGAACAGTGTTGAGTTTTCCCCCCTCCGCAGCTGAGTGTGGGTCCTGGAGGAGCGCTCTGAATACATGCCTGAACACCCCCCCCCCCACCACCACCCCCCATCCTGGAGTCCTGTGTCCTCTCACTCTCTCTCTCTGTCTCTCTGTGTCCCTCTCCCTGGACCCCTCACCTTGAAGGAGATCTCGGTGGTCATGGTGTAGCCGTGAGTGATGACGGGTTCTTCTTCTGTGGTGCGTCCCTTCCAGCAGTCCAGCTCCACACAGCGGCAGCCTGACAGGAGGACCTGTCTGTACATCTCCACCGAGGAGTTACCTGCCAGCTGGCCAGCTGCACGCACACACACACACCACAAAGATACACACACACCACAAAGATACACACAACAAAGAGACATACAAACACAGACACACAGACACAAAAAGCAGACACACACAACGAAAAGACACACACACACAGACACACACACAATACACAGACACAACACAGAGACACACACAACCAAAACACATACGCACACACACAATACACAGACACAACACAGAGACACACACAACCAAAACACATACGCACACACACAATACACAGACAAACAGACACACGCAGACACACACAGCAGACACACACAACAAAAAGACATGCACACAATACACAGACACACACACAGACAAAACACACCAGTGCACACAACCACACACACACACATCCATACCAGACACAGCTCTCATGGAAGGCTCCAATCTGTGTCTAATCATCATTATAGGAAATATAGTGGGTAAGCTGATCTCTCCCCCCACCCCTCCCCCCTCCCCCCCCCCCCCCCCCCCCCACCCCCTCTAATGCTCATTATCCACATTAGCAGCTGAAGTGCTCTGACGGGGGATGTGAGTGTGGCGCAGCTCGTCTCTCGCGCGCCGTTAACAAAGCGATTAGCCTCTCCCAGTGTGGCTGTGCCGCAGCCGCCGCCGCTCCACACCCTCGCAAGGGGCCCCGGGGGGGAGGGAGAGGGACGGGCCCGGCGCCCTCTTCAGGAAGCCGTGAAGAGCCGGAGCTCGAGCCGGAGCTGCTGCCCTGCCCCCCCTCCACCGTCCCCCCCCCCTCCCCCTCCTTCCGCACCTCCCTCGGGGACCGGGAGAGGCTCACCCCGCACATCAGCTTCCCCCCCCCCCCGCGCCCGCACTCCACGAGGAGAGCGCTCCGATTGGAGGTGCGTCGCAGGTGGATCGGCGGGGGACGAATGGGGGATTCGTCGGCGGATAGGCGGAGCAACGGGAGAAACGCTGGTACCGGATGCTGCCCGTCTCTGGAGCTGTGTGTGTGTGTGTGTGTGTGTGTGTGTGTGTGGGGGGGGGGTGGCTGAAGGGTGTGCGTGTGTGTGGGGGGGGGGGGGATGGAGGGTGTGTGCGATGGCCCTGGTAACTGGAGAGTCACTGTAGTAGGGACTGAGTTTCCTCATTTCTTCCATCGTTGCGGCTTTTGACAACAGCCCATTACAGAAATTCGATTTTCCTTCCTCCAGGAAGACATTTGATTCACTTGAAAGATTTGATTCCCTCCCCCCCGCCACCATGAATAGATTTGAATAGATGAATACTAACGAGCAGTGCAGAGAAAATGTTCTCTGTAGTTGGGCATCTATTCTTGTGCCAGGAGTCCATTTCAGTGTGAATACCAGACTAAGGAAATATTTGACTCATGAATAAAAATGAAGAGTGTTGTCAAAGAGGAGGCTGATTGGCTGCCCTCCTGAGATTAACAAAGGAAAAGGAATTTGATAGGCTTTGATACATTCATTAAATGCGTGTGCGCGCGCATGCGAGTGCATGAGGATGTGCGTGTGTGTATGCACGTGTCGACATGTGTGTGTTCATAGTAATCAGGAGGTTCCCAGTTTGAATCCCAGTCGTGCCAACATGATGTTGCGTCCTCGGGCAAGGCGCTTCACCCTACTTGCCTCAGGGGGGAATGTCCCTGTACTTGCTGTAAGTCGCTCTGGATAAGAGCGTCTGCTACATGACTAAATGTTAAAGTAAATGTTTGTGTGAATGGATGGGTGTTGGAGAGCTTCGATGTGTGTCTCTCAGAACGAGCAAGAAGCGAGAGAGAGAGGGCCTGTGTGTGTGTGTGTGTGAGTGCGCGTGCGTGCGTGCGCTCCACCCGTGAGGTAGGTGTTGTGCGAGGAGTTGACGAAGTACTGAGACAGAGGCAGGGGTCATATCTTCGCTCTGGTCCAGCTTTCTCCGGGGGAATGATGGAATTCTCCTCTCCGCTCAGATACCTGGCGAATCCCTCCACTGAGATCTGACCTGCAGCCCAGCACATCACCCACAGCTCGTTAGACAGGATTACTGACACACACACACACACACAACACACACACACACGGGTTATCAGCTGGTGTACACAGAGGACATTGTACTGGGTACTAGTCTAGTCGTAGTACTGGGAATGTATAACACAGGAGACTTTAAATACACAACATAGTACCCGGTTCGGTACAGCAGGCAGTCGTGCTGTGTATTCTCTCTTAAATGAATCAGTGTCTTGATGTAACCTGTATAAATGTGTGCTTCTGTTGTTGTTGTTGTTTTTTTTTCTGTTGATGGAACTTGACGCATGAGAGATGTGAGCTTAACTGCTGTACCCAAAGCAAATTCCACCAACTCTGTTGTGTGGCCTTTAATAAATGAGTTGATTGATTGATAGAGTGACCTTGGACGTCTATATGTCTTTTTCTGTTGCGACAAGCAAGCTGCGTTCAGAGACGACAGCGACTACATGTCCGCGGTTGAAGATTTTAAGTAATGACGCTCGCACACACACACACAAACACACACACACATATTCACATGAATGCAGACACACCTCGGCACTAAATCAAATATGTCCTTTGATCAATGATCTCTAGCAGGGAAGCCAAGAAAATAAACACGGCCAATTAGCCTCTTTTTGACGTTACTTTTTGACATTACTACTGCCTGTTAGGTAGCCACACACACACACGGACACGGACGGCCACACACACACACAACGGCCACCGCAGTGCACGGCCACACACACACACCCCCCATCCTCAAAACACACCCGCCCCGTCCACACACATGCTAATACGCTAACCGCCGCTAGCGCCCCGCTAGCATGCGCCGGGCTCCCTCCGGCCAGTTTATGCTAATTAAGGCAGCCCTGCCCTCCGCTGAGTTCAAGCGGTAATTAGCGGCGCTCCTCGCCGTGACATTAGGAGGAGCAGGCTGGGCTCCCTGCTGAGCCCGGCGAGGGGGGAGAGGGAGGGAGGAGAGGGAGGAGGGAGGGGAGAGGAGACACACCCACAGGTCAGCACGGTGTTGCTCTTCCTACAGGTGGCCTGGGGCTGGAGGCTGGAGGCTGGAGGCCAGGGGACGTGAGGCTGGGCCTGTTCATGCGAGGGTGTGGGGGGGGGGGGTCTATAAAGACCTCCTGCTGCATCATAACCGGTCTTATCGGAGTCTGGTGATGAAGACCCTCTGACGAGGTCTGGGGGAGGTCTGTGGACCGGCGTGCCTCATTAGTGTCTTCAGGAAGTGACATCGCTATCTGTCGTGGCTCGCAGGGACAGTTCTTCTGTAGGCCCTCTGAAGGTGACAACACCTTCCTGTAACATCCCCGTTGAACAGAAAGTGAAGGAGAGCGGGAGGTGAGAGAGAGAGGAAGGAGAGACAGAGAGAGAGAGAGACAGAGAGCGATACACAGAGACAAATGACAGAGACAGAGAGAAATGGACAGACACAGAGGGCGACAGAGAGACAGAGAAAAGCAAAAGACCCCGAAAGACAGGAAGAGAGACGGAGAAGGAGGAGAGGGAGGGAAGACAATATGTTTTCCCCACTCCTCTTCCTGAATAATACAGGACTCTGTTGGGGCAGACCTGAAGCACCATCTCTGGGCCTTTTCCACCCTGCTCCACAATCTGGGACCACAGTGTGTGTGTGTGTGTGTGAGTGTGTGTGTGAGTGTGTAAAGTCGAATGTTTCTCTGCGAGCTTCAATGGAGCATGCGTGTGTGTGTGAGTGTGTAATCGATGTTTCTTTTGCGAGCTTCAATAGAGCATGCGTGTGTGTGTGTGTGTGTGTGACAGACATGTTGGCATGCATGTCCTTGTGTGTGTGTCTGAATTTGGGGCTCTCAGCCGAGCAGATGGCCGTACTTCCTCAGGGTGGATAAATAGTGCATGCTGGGAGATCTGGTGCTGGAACAGAGGGGAGGTGTTCTTCAAGGATGGCACACTGACACAGGGACATACAGGAGCCCAGAAACTGCCTCCGCTACGCTATCGCACAGAGCCACACACACACACACACACATCACAGACCTACACACACACCTCCACACACTTCACAGAGCCACACACACACACACATCACAGACCTACACACACACCTCCACACACTTCACAGAGCCACACACACACACACATCACAGACCCACACACACACCTCCACACACGTCACAGAGCCACACACACACACACATCACAGACCCACACACACACCTCCACACACTTCACAGAGCCACACACACACACACATCACAGACCCACACACACACCTCCACACACTTCACAGAGCTGCACACACCTCACAGACCCACACACCTCACAAATCCACACACACACACACACACACACACACACCTCACCAAGCTACACATGCACCTCGCAGAGCCACACACACACACATCACAGATCCACACCTCACAGAGCTACACGCACTGCACGGATCCACACACACACACCACACAGATCCACACACACCTCCCAGAGCCACACACACACACACATATAAACACGTCACAGACCCACACACACCTCACAGAGCCACGCACACCTCACAGACCCACACACACACACCTCACAGATCCACACACGCACCTCACAGGGGCCCCCACATACACACACCTCTCACCAGTTTTAGAGAAACAAGATGGATTCCCAGCACCTAAGACTGTTACTTAAAACACTAACAGAAACACAGTCAAATAAACCCCCAGAGACAAACACACTGTTTGAAACACCACAGAACAGGGAATCACAGCCTACTGCAAATATGTTGGCATAGAAGAACCTTTTCCAGGATAAAACTGATCTCAGAGCTCTTAATGTTGAAGAAGAGCAGAGAAGACTCGCGTAGGAAGCGAAATGATTTGAAACTTATATAAATACTTGGAACGAGATACGAAAGTAAACTGCGTGCTAAGTTAAGGTGCAGGTGGACCTAGAACCAGAGAGGAACTGTAGCTATGGAGATGAGGACCGAGAGGAACAGCCACAGGGAGGAGAGGGGTTAACACAAACCTTTTGGTTGGTCAAAATGTCACATCGGATTTCATTACCCGGCCGTCAAGTGACTCAGCCACGAGGCTGGGGAAGCTGAAACCATGCTGTGACTAACCCCCCCTCCCCCCATTGCACAGCAGCTTCGGAAGCACAAACACACTGACAAATTGCGCTACAGCTACTCGGAGCTCAGGCTAACGCCTTGACTTTTGCTCTCATAAAACACTTTTTTATTGTTTTTTATTGTAGATCACCTAACTGTATTTTATTACCCTGTACTTGTACCTGTGTAATGACAATAAAGTTCTAATCTAATCTTTTGAAACCGGATTTGGACTGCGTTATCAGTCCAGAATTGGAGCTTTACGTGGGTGAAAAAATAAACCGTAGCATATTTTATGGATCAATTGAAATCCAGTTGCCTGTGTGTGCGCGTGTGTGTGTGTGTGTTGGCAGTAGGGCTGTGGAGGACCGCTCTCCTTCTACGGGGTCTCCACCGTGCATCAGCAGGGGCTTCCTGTCCCTGCGTGAGCTCAGGTTACGCAGCATGACCTGCCATGGAGCCTCCTCCGCTGCAGGACGAGCGTGCAGGCAGATCCCCGGCCTCCCATTGGCTCCACGGGATCGGATGAGTTGACGAGACACTCCTCGTATCGGGAACTCATCCACCGCTAATGTTGTCTAATTCATTCATCAAAACAAGTCATTGAAATAGAAATGGGGTACGTGTCTGTGCGCCCCTCCTCTCTCTCTCTCTCCCTCCCTCTCTCTCTGTCCCTCTCTCTCTCTCTCTCCCTCTCTCTCTCTCTTTTCTCTCCCTCCCTCTCTCTCCCTCCCTCTCTCTCTGTCCCTCTCTCTCTCTCTCTCTCTCTCCCTCCCTCTCTCTCTGTCCCTCTCTCTCTCTCTCTCTCTCTCCCTCCCTCTCTGTCTCTCCCTCTCTCTGTCTCTCCCTCTCTGTCTCTGTCTCTCTCTCTCTCCCTCTCTCTCTCTCTTTCTCTCCCTCTCTCTCTCTCTCTCTGTCTCTGTCTCTCCCTCTCTCTCTCTTTCTCTCCCTCTCTCTCTCTCTCTCTGTCTCTGTCTCCCTCTCTCTGTCCCTCTATCTCTCTCTCTCCCTCTCCTCCCTCCCCCTCTCTCTCTCTCTCTCTTCTCTCTCTCTTCTCTCTCTCTCTCCCTCTCCATCCCTCTCTCTCTGTCCCTCTCTCTCTCTCTCTCTCTCTCTCTGTGTGTCTCTGTCTCTCCCTCCTCCACTGCTTCTTAAAGGCAGCACCTGCCATGCGTGACGGTAATGAAATGCTCGCCGCTGATTGATGAGGCTCGTTCACTGATTTCTTTTATAAAATCAAACCATCCCAGTAGTCCCTGACCTCCCCTCAGAAGACCAGGAAAAACTCACTGGAGGAGGGGGAAAAAACTGAGAAACCTCAAGAGGAGCAGTTCAGCGAGGGATCCCCTCCTCCAGAGAGGCTCAGGGAAAGAGGGAGAGGACTTCCTGTCTCACATCCCTGCCCAGTTTCATCGTTCATACCAGCTTAACGAGCGAAATCGACGTTCTCCGCCCGGAACCGGGAGGACCGTTACCGTCTAGGCTACTTGAGTTCTTTATCCTACGTTTGTACCCTTCTAAGAACCCCCCCCCCCAGATAAGATAGTGAGTCAGGTCTCGGGAGGGGGGGGGGGGGGGGGGTGGGGGGGGGGGTGGCTGGCTTCAATCAGCCTCCAATCACAACGCGGGACCGACATCCCGGCGGCCCGCCGCCGCTGTCCGTTTCCGAGGGGCTCGTTAGGGCTGATTATCGGTTTCGGCGACCGTCTGAAGACAGCATCTCCGTAACCCTGCCAGACCATCAGCGCTCACTTGAACAATCACGCCCAACGCTTGACGATTTCTCTTCTAGACTTTTACTCCCTACGCCTTTACCCCCGTGCGCATTGAGGAGACCGTGTGCCGTCGTGGTTACTAAAGACTTTCCCCCTCGGGGGGGGAGAATCAATAAAGCCATTCTGATTCTGAAGACAGACAAGGAGAAGCAGGGAGAGAGCCAGAATTAACGCCGCGGAGGAAATGGCTCCGGGCGGGAAAATCGCTCGCGGTTTGCGTCACGCGCTGTGCCTCGTCCCGGGGGTGGGGGGGGTGGTGCTCGGACACCGGCCCCGCTGCGTCAGCCAGGATCGATGACGTTTCAAAAGGCCTGGGATCAGGAGGCCGGGGGCCGGCTCCGCCCCCGCGCTGACCTCATCCGGCGTCCCCAGCGGAGGCGGGGAGGTGGTGATGCGCGGCCCTCCCGGCGAAGCAGGTCTGCTCTCTCTGGGGCAGTGTAGGCGGTGTGCTGTGTGGGTACGACACAGTTTCACCAAAACACAACCACACATTGTTTGGGAAATCTCCTTCGGGAAAGATCCGGACTTCACATGCTATACCATCTGAAATCCTCTCAAATGACTGACTAAATGCACAACAGGTGTAATTGCTTTCGATAATCTACCGCCTTGCTTGTCCTGCAGTTAATGACCTTGAGGAAGGCGCCCCGCTTTCACTGGCCTAGCGAGAACGCGCGTGAGATGGAGCGATAAAGAGAGAGAGAAGGGGGGGGGCAAGGTGAGGGAAACCGAGGGAGAGAAATACACGGTGAGAGAAAGAGAGAGAGAGAGAGAGAGCGATCCCAGGGAGATAGAGTGAGAGCGGGGAGAAGAGAGAGAGAGAATGGGGGAGATCTAGTGAGAGCGGGGAGAGAGAGAGAGAGAGAGAGAGAGAGAGAGAGAAAGAGAGAGAGAGAGAGAGAGAGAGAGAGAGAGAGAGAAAGAGAGAGAGGGAGAGAATGTGAGGGAAAGCTACAGTAGTAATCCTATCTCCTGTTGGACTCTCCTCGCAGATCTGGTTTCATGACCGAGGACTGGGGACACACAAGGAGCCGGTCTGTGTTCAGCAGGGCCCGAGTGTGTAAACTTAGAGCGTAAACAGAGATGAAAGACACTTTTGGGAAGGGAAGGGGGGGGGGGAGAGCAACATTCACTTGGTGAAATGCTACACGCTCCCTCGCTACCGGGAAAACCTTTTCTCCGATCGCGGAACAGCGGACGTTCTTCAGTTCGGAGACGGGACTTCGGTTCCTCATCTTAGGGTGTTTTCGGAACCCGAAAACAACGTCCGAACCCCCTCGCAGGCCCAGCCATGGTTACGGCGCCGGACGGTCCGCGGTGTGGGTTGAATGTTTCTGTGGTTATTAGGGTTACCCGGAAGGGACGGGCTCCCAGAGTTTCAGACTCGCAGAACAGAAGCTCTTTCAGCTCCGGCCCGGCTCTCTTTGTAATGGATCTCTTTGAAATGTCTCCAGAAATCAATCTGCTCCCCTCTCGGTTGATCTTGATGAACTTGTTTGCATAGCTCTGTGGGCTCATGCGCATTTGTCAGTGACAGAAAGAGAGAGAGACAAAAAGAGAGGGAGAGAGAGACAAAAAATAGACGGAGAGAGAGACGAAGAGATGGAGGGAGAGACAGAGAAAGAAAGGGAGAAAGAGAGAGAAACAGAGAGACCGAGAGAGAGTAACATAAATAGAGAGAGAGACAGAGACCGAGAGAAAGAGAGAGTAACAAAGAGAGACCGAGACAATGAGAGACAGAGAAAGAGAGAGACACAGAAACTGTGGTTGCGTGCAATTCCTCGGTTTATACCGTCCTGTAAGTCCATTTCCGTGTGCAATTTCCACCTACGGGTCTTGTTTCCTGTACGTGTCGTACGTTCATACAAGCGCGTCTGCAAAGCCTCTCTACCTGCAGTGACGGGCTGACGACAATCACACAGTCAGCGGCCCCTGCCTCCGCACCTCCAGCCGACCGTGTTGGTAAGGAGGCCCAGTACAACACACCTACGCCCCCAGCACAGCACACCTACGCCCCCAGTACAACACACCTACGCCCCCAGTACAACACACCTACGCCCCCAGTACAACACACCTACGCCCCCAGCACAGCACACCTACGCCCCCAGTACAACACACCTACGCCCCCAGTACAACACACCTACGCCCCAGTACAACACACCTACGCCCCCAGTACAACACACCTACGCCCCCAGTACAACACACCTACGCCCCCAGTACAACACACCTACGCCCCCAGCACAGCACACCTACGCCCCCAGTACAACACACCTACGCCCCCAGTACAACACACCTACGCCCCAGTACAACACACCTACGCCCCCAGTACAACACACCTACGCCCCCAGTACAACACACCTACGCCCCCAGTACAACACACACCTACGCCCCCAGTACAACACACCTACGCCCCCAGTACAACACACCTACGCCCCCAGTACAACACACCTACGCCCCCCAGTACAACACACCTACGCCCCCAGTACAAACACACCTACGCCCCCCAGTACAACACACCTACGCCCCCCAGCACAGCACACCTACGCCCCCAGTACAACACACCTACGCCCCCAGTACAACACACCTACGCCCCCCAGCACGGCACACCTACGCCCCCAGTACAACACACCTACGCCCCCAGTACAACACACCTACGCCCCCAGTTACAACACACCTACGCCCCCCAGTACAACACACTACCTACGCCCCCAGTACAACACACCTACGCCCCCAGTACAACACACCTACGCCCCCAGTACAACACACCTACGCCCCCAGTACAACACACCTACGCCCCCAGCACAGCACACCTACGCCCCCCAGTACAACACACCTACGCCCCCAGTACAACACACCTACGCCCCCAGTACAAACACACCTACGCCCCCAGCACAGCACACCTACGCCCCCCAGCACAGCACACCTACGCCCCCAGCACAGCACACCTACGCCCCCAGTACAACACACCTACGCCCCCAGTACAACACACCTACGCCCCCAGTACAACACACCTACGCCCCCAGTACAACACACCTACGCCCCCAGTACAACCACACCTACGCCCCCAGTACAACACACCTACGCCCCCAGTACAACACACCTACGCCCCCAGTACAACACACCTACGCCCCCAGTACAACACACCTACGCCCCCAGTACAACACACCTACGCCCCCAGTACAACACACCTACGCCCCCAGTACAACACACCTACGCCCCCAGTACAACACACCTACGCCCCCAGTACAACACACCTACGCCCCCAGTACAACACACCTACGCCCCCAGTACAACACACCTACGCCCCCAGTACAACACACCTACGCCCCCAGCACAGCACACCTACGCCCCCAGTACAACACACCTACGCCCCCAGTACAACACACCTACGCCCCCAGCACAGCACACCTACGCCCCCAGTACAACACACCTACGCCCCCAGTACAACACACCTACGCCCCCCAGCACAGCACACCTACGCCCCCAGCACAGCACACCTACGCCCCCAGTACAACACACCTACGCCCCCAGTACAACACACCTACGCCCCCCAGCACAGCACACCTACGCCCCCACCTCCCAGCATGCCATGAGCCCGCCGACGTGCAGGAGAGGGCGTTGAGAGGCGGCTGGTTGGCATGCGAGGATGACGAACGAGGGGAGTCAGGTGGCTGAGAGGTTAGGGAGTCAGGGTAGTAATAAGAAGGTTCCCGGGTTCAAACCCCCCGGGTGTGCCAACATGATGTTGTGTCCTCAGGTCACCCTACTTGCCTCAGGGGGGGAATGTCCCTGTACTTGCTATGAGTCGCTCTGGATAAGAGCGTCTGCTGAATGACTGAATGGAAATGACTGAGCATAGCCATGAGATCCGCGCGTGTGCATACCCAGCGAAAATATTCATCGTCTCCACTGCATCCGCCGCTAGAAGCTGGAGAAGTCCGAAACTTCTACGGAAATCTAAACCGTCAGGAAGAAAGAATGCGATTATTTATGGAATACGCCGAACAAATCCCCTCAGAGCGGGTTCGAGGCGAGAACAAGGCCCAGTTCTCCAGGCAGCTGCCGCGGATCGGGAACCTGGGATCTCCCAGAGAGAGAGAGAGCTGTTTAGGTTGTTCTCCAATGGGAAATGGAACAAGCCGTGTCATTCTAGCCAGCGGACACCTGCGCACCCCTGCTGGGACGCCGATTGGTACCCCCGCGCGCTCGTCGGGGGGCCGAAGACGAACGTTTCCAGACGAGAGGCCGGGCCCCTGGGGGGGCGGAAAGGTGAGGACGATGACAAGGTCATCAAGCTCGTACGGTCAAAGCCAAACCGCATTTTTTTTTCTTCTTCTTTTTTTTTTAAGGATAGAAGCGGTCGAGTTTGAGATTCTGCGAGAGGTTCTCGGTGTCGGACCGGGAATATAAAACGACAGCGCTAACAGCGTACGGTGGCCATTTTTCCAGAGGGACAAGAACAGCTCGTTCCCTTCGCTAATCTTTCTGGATTCAATCAAGACGCTAATCGAACGGGAGCGCCATGGCCAGAAGCCTTAACCCCAGGGGAGCAGGACCCCGGCAACAGCATCCGCTCCGCTCCCAGGACGCGCAGGGTGAAGGTCAACGACCAAATTTCATATCGCGACTCGAGAAAATGAGGTTTTCCCCCCCTGCAGGAACAGGTTTCATCAGCGGGGCCTTAGTGCGTAAGCCCCCAGGTGTCAGAGAAGCTCACGCCAGCTCTTGTGCCACAGGGAAATCCAGATGCCAAATGCTAATCCTCAACCTTGTCTCCACACACACACACACACACACACAGAGCCTCCTGCAACCACGGCAACAGCAGAACGGAATGGCGGCTGGCCCCAAACACTCGCAAAAAACACACACACACACACAACCTAACCTCACCCGGGCCAATCTCCTTCGAGACTAGTCGACCAGCCTAGGAGAGTCCCGAATGCTGATTGGTCGACCCTGAGGCGGCGCGTTCAGGGCAAGGTCGATGTAATCTTTACCGTCCTCGACGAGGTAATTTGCTGCACAAACAGCGGTGAATAAATACAGCCGTCAACAGTCAAACGCACCAACCTTTCGCGCAAACAAACGCCACGAAAACACGGATTACGTCAGAGACCAGCGAGCTGTTCCATCTGAAGCTTTCAGGAACAGGAAGGCAGTGGAAGGCTGGTTCAATAGAACCTGGACTGGGCTGATCTTATCTCTGCGAACGAGGACCGGCGGGCACATGCTAATGACCAGCCGTCACCTGGAAACACAGGGAAGAAATATGCACCGTAGTCTGTGTGTTTGTCTGTGTGTGTGTGTCTGTGTGTGTGTGTCTGTGTGTGTGTCTGTGCGTGTGTGTCTGTGTGTGTGTCTGTGTGTCTGTCTATGTGCTTTTGTGTGTGTGTGTGTGTCTGTGGTTGCACGTGTGTGTGTCTGTGTCTGTCTGTGTGCTTGTGTGTGTGTCTGTGTCTGTCTGTGTGCTTGTGTGTGTGTCTGTGAGGGTGCTTATGTGTGTGTGTGTGTGTGTGTGTGTCTGTGTGTGTGCTTGTGTGTGTGTCTGTGAGGGTGCTTATGTGTGTGTCCTACGTGTCTGTGTGTGTGCTTGTGTGTGTGTCTGTGAGGGTGCTTATGTGTGTGTGTGTGTGTGTGTGTGTGTGTGTTTCTGTGTGTGTGCTTGTGTGTGTGTGTGTCTGTGTGTGTGCTTGTGTGTGTGAGGGTGCTTATGTGTGTGTCTACGTGTCTGTGCTTGTGTGCTTGTGTGTGTGTCTGTGAGGGGAGCTCATGTGTGTGTCTGTGTGTCTGTGTGTTTGTGTGCGTCTCTATGTCAGTGTGTATGTTGATGAATGCCTGTTTGAGAGTCTCTGCTGCCCGTGAGTCTTTGTGTGTGTGTGTTTGTGTGTGCGTGTGTGTTTGTAGCAGTCGGTGTATGAACATGAATCATGAATCCCAGTCGAATACCCAGAGAGGCTGGAGGCTGGAGCCGGGGGCTGGATGTGATTTGGGTCAAACAGGGCAGACACACTGCCCCACACAAAGTGACTCGCCAGGGAACATCAAACACAATTTGAACAGTTCCTCACATCCTCCAGAGCTTTCCTTTAGCGGGAAAATTCCCTTTGTTCTCTGAGCTCTTACAAACAGCTGATAGAAAGGAGAAGAATAAAAAAAAACAAGTATAAAAATGTAATCCAGGACCTCATTATAACTGTTTGCTGGGAGCCGTGTGGCTGGGAGTCGGGCTAGTAGATCAGAAGGTACCTGGTTTGAGCCCTGCCTGTGCCAACGTGGCGTTTTGTCCTCGGGCAAGGCACTTCACCCTACTTGCCTCAGGAGGGGAATGTTGCTTGCTGTAAGTCGCTCTGGACAAGA
>CM059299.1:10912500-10947500 GCA_030340665.1 Neosalanx taihuensis | reverse complement strand
AACGCTTCCATCCCGCCTGTAAACCCTGCCTTGAAGTCTCTTTAAAGAGAGGGAGCTCCACGTGGGGTCCTGTGGCACAGCGGGAAGCAGATCCGCGACGGGGCCCAACTGGAGCTCTGCGGCGCGGCTCCATCACAGGGCCTGGGGTCTCTCTCCGTCAAACACGCCCCGCGCTCACGCGAGCCCGCTCGCTAATGACGAAGCTAACCGCAGGAGCAGCGTAAGGTAACAAGCGTGCTTAGCATGTTAGCTTAGTCGAAAGCTCGCTTGGCTTAACAGCATGGCAGCTTAAGTGTTCAACAAGCAGCTAATATTAAAGCAAATAGGCTTTCTGCGGAGAGTATATCCCCAACAGCTTTCATATTTGAATGCCAATATGGAGCTATAACGTACGGATAGATATTCATCCGTACTGGATTAGCGTGATGGTCATAAAGCGTCAAATGGGTGCCAAACATTCCTCCATTCCTTCTCCTCTGCGTTCTCCATCTGCGCACACGTTCCTCAGGTTCTCACCTCACGTCTCCCCCCGGTTCTGTTTTCTCAGAACATCTGTCTGTGCGGCGTCTCGGTCCAGGGAGGATATTAGGAGCCGCGGCACGTTCCGGAAAACAGGCAGCATTAGCAGGGGAAAACACGGCTGAAATTAATGAACGTGCTAAACCTGTCCTGCCCGGGGGGGGGGCTACTGCTATGTGTTGGTGCGACGCGCGTGTGCGCGTTTGACTGAGTGTGTGTGCGAGTGTGTGCGTCTGTGTGTGCAAGTTTTCTGTTGCTCGCACGACCCATGCCAACTCTCTAATAAGTCAGGGTGCCATTATCTACCTGTGTGTGTGTCAAATAACAATACGAAGTTTAACCCGCAGGACAGTGTGGGATTGAGGGAGCGGAGAGACAGAGAGGCCGAAGGAGAAAGAGAGAGAGAGAGAGAGAGAGAGAGAGGAGAGAGAGGGAGAGAGAGAGAGGCCAAATGAGAGAGACAGAGAGACAGGAAGAGAGAGGGGGAGAGAGAGATGAAGAGAGATCTACTGAGCTCGTTTAAGAGCTGCGTGGCTGACAGCTCCCAAGGTAGCGGATGTCCACTCCACAGGGCCTTCCACTGAGGCAGGGAGGAGGAAAGGGGGGAGAGGGAGGGAGGGGAGGGAGGGAGGGGGAGGGAGGGAGGGAGGGAGGGAGGGAGGGAGGGAGGGAGGGAGGGAGGGAGGGAGGGAGCCTGCCTGCCTGCCTGCCCTGCCTGCCAGACGGTTCATGAGATATGGTTTGGGAGGCGTCTGTTCGGACGTTCAGCTGACCAAATCCATGCCGTTTCCTCTCCACGACCCTCTATCCCGCTCTCCCTCTCCACCCTCCCCCCCCCCCCTCTATCCCGCTCTCCCTCTCCACCCTCCTCCCCCTCTATCCCGCTCTTCCCTCTCCACCCTCCCCCCCCCTCTATCCCGCCTCTCCCCTCTCCACCCCCCCCCCCCTATCCCGCTCATCCCTCTCCACCCTCCCCCCCTCTATCCCGCTCTCCCCTCTCCACCCCCCCCCCTATCCCGCTCTCCCTCTCCACCCCCCCCCCCTCTATCCCGCTCTCCTTCTCCACCCTACCCCCCCTCTATCCCGCTCTCCCTCTCCACCCTCCCCCCCCTCTATTCCCGCTCTCCCTCTCCACCCTCCCCCCCCTCTATCCCGCTCTCCCTCTCCACCCTCCCCCCCCTCTATCCCGCTCTCCTTCTCCACCCTCCCCCCCCTCTATCCCTCCGCTCTCCTTCTCCACCCTCCCCCCCCTCTATCCCGCTCTCCCTCTCCACCCTCCCCCCCCTCTATCCCGCTCTCCTCCTCTCCACCCTCCCCCCCCTCTATCCCGCTCTCCCTCTCCACCCTCCCCCCCTCTATCCCGCTCTCCCTCTCCACCCTCCCCCCCCTCTATCCCGCTCTCCCTCTCCACCCTCCCCCCCTCTATCCCGCTCTCCCTCTCCACCCTCCCCCCCTCTATCCCGCTCTCCCTCTCCACCCTCCCCCCCCCCTCTATCCCGCTCACCCTCTCCACCCTCCCCCCCCCCCTCTATCCCGCTCACCCTCTCCACCCTCCCCCCCCCTCTACCCCGCTCTCCCTCTCCACCCTCCCCCCCCTCTATCCCGCTCTCACCCTCTCCACCCTCCCCCCCCTCTATCCCGCTCTCCTTCTCCAACCCTCCCCCCCCTCTATCCCACTCTCCTTCTCCACCCTCCCCCCCCCTCTATCCCGCTCTCCTCTCTCACCCTCCCCCCCCCTCTATCCTGCTCTCCTTCTCCACCCTCCCCCCCCCTCTATCCCGCTCTCCTTCTCCACCCTCCCCCCCCTCTATCCTGCTCTCTCCCTCTCCACCCTCCCCCCCCCCTCTATCCTGCTCTCCCTCTCCACCCTCCCCCCCCCTCTATCCTGCTCTCCCCTTCCACCCTATTCTCATCACGCCATCTCTCGGAAGGTGGAAGGTTGAAAGCCCTCCCGGTTCCGATCCACAGTCCACTCGTCTCCCTTGCAACCCGACCGAGGGTGGTTCAGGGAGTGGGGGTCTGAGGGAGGATGTGGGGGGAGGGAGGGAGGGAGGTGGCCGGGGGCGATGGGAGAGTAAACAGGCAGTATAAAGCATGGCGCGGCGGTCAGACAAGTGGCAGGGGCTGATAATGGCTATCTGCCGCCAACACACTCACAGAACAATACACCAGCAATGAGATAAACACCCCAGTTTGCTTAGTTGTCCCCGGCAACACACACACACACACACATAGATATGCGTACATGGGTACCAGAAGGTACATTTCCAAACACGTCAACGTTCGACACGAAATGACTCAAATATGTTTGCACCAATGTGCAAACACGCATTTGCAGTGAAAGAGGACTTTTTATTCGACACCGTAAATATCACTGACCACCATTTTCCATGAAAAACAACACTGACCTATCACGCACAGGCACGCACACACACACACACACACACAAACACACAAGCTGGGGATCGACCTTGTCTGATACCACAGCTGAGCGGAGCGACAGAGTGAAGCAGATTCCCTCATCCGTCCCTCATCAACCACCCTCTCTGTTTTTCTCTGTCTCTCTCTCTGACTTTCTCTGTCTGTCTGTCTCTTATCCCTACCTCTGGGTATCTGCCTGCTCCCTCAAGCTTTCCTCTCACTATCGTTTCTTAAACCTTATCCTTGTCTTTGGAAGTGTGCCACTCCTTCAGTCACTAACTCGCTTTCTCAAATCTCTTTTCACTCTATTTTGAACGCAGGCCGCCTCCCTCCCTCTTTCCTTCCCTCACTTCTTCCCTCCCTCCCTCTCTCCCTCTCTCCTTCCTTGCTTCCTTCCTTCCATCCCTCCCTCACTTTATCCCTCCTTCCTTCCCTCCCTCCCTCTCTCCTTCCCTCCAGCAGCTGCTCTCTCGTCAAAACATGGCAGGTTGCATTCCAGCCTCCTCTCCTCCCTCCCTCCCTCCCTCCCTCCCTCCCTCCCTCCCTCCCTCCCTCCCTCCCTCCCTCCCTCTCCCTCCCTCCCTCCCTCCCTCCCTCCCTCCCTCCCTCCCTCCCAACCTTCTTCTGATCGTTTAAGTAGACTTCTATCTGCTGGCTTCCTCCAGGCGTACTGCTGATCTCTCTAATCTGCTCACACTGCAGCAGCACATCTCAGATCATCTTCAAAGACCTGGAGGGTGTCTGCAACTTCTACACACACACACACACACACACAGCAGGTGCACACACTGGCACACACATACAGTACACACACACACACACACACAGCAGGTGCACACATACAGTACGCGCGCACGCACGAGCATCCGCGCGCACACTTTTCCGGTCGTCGACGACTGTGGGAAACCTGACACACACATAAAATCCACACACTTCCTGGACGTAATCTTTGTTGCCGTGGTAATATTTTGTCATAACTCCCTGGGTGGAGTGTCACGCCCGGCGCATCTCTCCAGGCGGGGGTTGTAAATGCGCACGGCGGAAACTCATTTCACAGAGCTCTGCGGGTTAAACCGCCTCGCCGAAGCTTCAGCGGCGGAGACGTGCTTTTGGGTCGGGGATAACGCGAGCGCGGAGTTCGTCTCCGAGTCTGGCGGCTGGACTTCCTAGTGTCTTCGTCTGCTAGGCCGTGGGCTACGAACGCTCGCCGCTGTCATCTTCTGCACGAGCTCATTTAAACACATCTGCAGCGCTCCCTTTGAAGTCGGGACAAAGAGGCCATTTTCCTGCTGGTTGGCGAGCGATCGCTCCCTCTCCCCCTCATCCACCTCCCTCGCCTCGTGTTCGTCTCTCTCCTGCCCATGTCCCCTCTTTCCACCGCTGTGTGGGGGCTTTTGAGTCTCTTTCCTTCAGCCTCCCTCTCCTTTCCCCATTTTCCCCTCCTCTCCCCTCCCATTTCTCCTCCTCTCCTTCCATCCCTTCCCCTCTTTCCCCCACCTCTCCTCCACGGTCCTCCCCTCCGTCTGTCTGACTCATTCAGATGACACAAGAGGACAAAGCCGTGGGCGTGGGGGACAACAGGAGACCCTTCTGATCACGGTCTGACCCCCCCCCCTCCCCCTCTCTCTCCAGTGAATCACGCACGCGGAGCGTGGGGAGCGTCACTTTAAATACCTTGGCGGTTGACTCTCAGCGGAGGAATCTGCTTCAGGGGTGCGTGCCTCGATATGGGTGAACTATGACCTCCTGCCGTGATGAAGGCCCCGCAAAAACCGTCTCCATCATTCTCCTTACATTCCAGTGTCAATATATCATTACTGTCACCCTGCCTCCCAGACCACAGGTTTCCCGCTCAAGTAAAAGCATAGAGCCTCTTTCTGAGGATAAAGAGTATTGGTTTTGCCATCAACGGCCATGTTAAAGGTCTCTTAAGTAAAGACATGATGTTAAAAGTAATTGCTGTGTGTAGTCGTAGTGTAGTGTGTAGTGATGGACGAGAAGAGAAAGCAATTGGGGTCTAAAGGCTGATGCGTACAGGACTGATGAGAATAAGAAAAGGCCTCTTAGCATTTCTTCAACGCTAACGTTCTCCAGACTCACCCTCCTTCCCCCTCCCTCTCTCTCCCTACATCCTCTGCTCTCCGACGAACTAGGTTGCGTTCCTTCGTTTAATACTCTTGGTTTCTCTCGAGGAAAGTTATTTCACGGCGGGAGACTGGATTTTGAGCGCGCTAGTCTGCTAGCTCCTCGGCTCTTGAGCACCGCCAGCCTGCACAATTCGACGCTTTCTTATCGTGGAAGTGGAGAGAGAAAGGCGACCGACCCACATTTGTGACACACTTAAGTGGCAAGGCAGAAACACAGCCCACAGAAGGGGAATCCGGCAGAAGTTTCTAGATGGATATTGGACTGTGTCTGCTGTAACCTGGAATGACTCCCCCCTCTCCCCCCATCGGAAACAAAAAATATTCCGGTAAATCTCCTCATCTGCCACCAAAACGGACTGTCTCTGGACTGATACCGGACTGGGAACGTTTTCGAAAAATGCTGACTCAAATGGGAAACCGAGTCAAAGTGAACGTTTGCTTTAGAGTTGTTATTGCTGACAGGGGAATTCCACCGTTCCAAATTGTAAGGGCATTTGCAGACTTCTACACGTTTACTGTGAATTGTTGTGCTGAGACAGCGTGCTGGGGTAGCACCTGAAGTTTATTTCCACAGATATCATTTCTCCCGGGGAATTATTCATCCTTTCACATCAGCGATCCCTGACTAGCCCTTGCGAGCGTACGGGAAAGGTTTCTTTTTGCCGCTAGAACGAGGACCGATCCTTCATGCTCCAGAGGAACGAGGGGTACCGTTTGCAAAGAACTGCTGCCGGATGTGAAGGTGTGTGGGTCATTCGTTCCGGAAAGTTCCGGTAATGAGTCAAGGATAGATTGAAATTCAGAAAGGGTCCACAAGGTATGCAGAGGCGTGTAGATCATTAACTAGACTGAATGGAGAGAGAGAGGAGAGAGACCTGGGAAGGGGGAAACAAGTATCTCCGGTCAGACAGGCCGACCTGTAATAATCACTGATCTGTGCTTGGCCAGTTTCCTATTGGCCGGCTGGAGTCATGTGACCGACGGCTGCGGTTGGCTGCGTGTGCGTTCGTTCTGGTGCCCCAATAAGATGAACCAGAGGAAGATCAAAGAAGCTTGCTCTCGCCTTTGTTTTAACACGTCCGTTGGCCTCCTGCAAAATCAATTAAAAAACACTTGCTGAAGTCTTCAATTATTATGGTAAGCTATGTTTAAAGCTTTAGTTGAATATCCTTAGAATTTGTCTTTCAGAAAGAGAGAGAGAGACAGAGAGAGAGAGACAGAGAGAGAGAGAGAGAGAGAGAGAGAGAGAGGGGTGCAGTGAGAGCGAGACAGACCTACAAAACGAGACGAGGGAGAATGAAAGAGAGAGACAGAGCGAGGTAAAGACGGAGGGAGAGAACGACCGACAGAGAGAGGGAGGGAAAGAGAAAGAGAGAAAGTAAAAAGGGGTAGCAGAGGAGGGCCCTGCCTCCGGCCAACCTGCTCTATAAAAGCCTGCGCTGGGGGAGGGGGGCGAGGACTTCAAAGGCGCCAGGTTCGATACCTGCGTGTTTGAAGGGAGGCTATAAAGGATGAGGCCACCTGGATGACCAGCATGGCTACGCTAGTCAAATCACTGCGCCTCATGCACGGTTGGGGGGAGGGGGGGGGGGGGGGTTCTTTCACTACTTAACCACATCAAAACGCCTCTGTCCTGGATTGCATTGTCATGGCAACAGGGTTTAGCGTTTGAAGCCGGGGAGTCGAGGGAGAGAGAGGGATGGCGAGTCGAGGTGGATGGAAGAGATGGGAGGAAAGAGAGAGGGAGAACTCCTCTTTCTGTTCCGACCAATCAGGACTCTTATCCAGAACATTCTGAGCTCCAGACGGTTTGTTTCCATGGAAAATGGGCCCACGGGGGCAGGTCTGCAGATCTACCCTCTCATCTCCCTGTCTGAAAGCTCTAGAAGATGAAAAGCAGGGAATGGAAACCTAATCCTGTACTCACCTTTGACCCCCACAAACCCTTTTGAAAGGGAACTGGCTACTGAGGAAGCCGCTGGAGATGTTTGAGCTCATCCATGGATTGCTGATCATGGACATCAGCAGTCTGACCTTGTAGCAACATGGAAGATCTTTCAGGTCTTTCAGGATGGATCCCAACACAAGGTCCTTAGGATCTTATGGGTCCCAACACAAGGTCCTCAGGATGTTATGGATCCCAACACAAGGTCCTTAGGATCTTATGGGTCCCAACACAAGGTCCTCAGGATCTTATGGGTTCCAACACAAGGTCCTTAGGATCTTATGGGTCCCAACACAAGGTCCTCAGGATGTTATGGATCCCAACACAAGGTCCTTAGGATCTTATGTATCTCAACACAAGGTCCTCAGGATCTTATGTATCTCAACACAAGGTCCTTAGGATCTTATGGGTCACAACACAAGGTCCTTAGGATCTTATGGGTCCCAACAAAAGGTCCTCAGGATCTTATGGATCCCAACACAACATCCTTAGGATCATTTTTGGGGGTTGTCAGGCTGAATATTTCTAGATGTTTCCTTCACCAAACAGGAAGTACAACAGAATACCTGTACCGGGTTAACAGTTGCATCTGTCCTTATCTCAAACCAAGCAGGGACAGGGACAAGGTTTGCATACGGCTGCTTGGTTCACAGAAGAGAGGCTGTTCGGCTCACACAACATCACAGCCAAGACAGGCTTCTAAAAAACAGTACCACCATGCAAATACGTAACCGACAGCAGAATCCACCCTACTGTCCTGGGGAATTTGAATACATTCAAATGCTTTCACGCACGAGAACCACACAAGGTTCGAATTCAGGCTGAACCTCCAGGTTCATCTCAGCGCGGGCGCGTCGAATTCCCTCGACTCTCGATGACCCGCCTGTCGCACTCCGGCGGCGGCAGGAGACGAGACGGACCTGAGCGCGTTAATCAGCGACGACGGTCGACGGGCGTCTCCGTGTTTGAGTGTGAGGACGCACCTGTTTTGTTTCGAGAGTGTTTTGGGGGGTTTTCGTATCCCATCATCCCCGACTGATTAAACATTTCCATAAAGGTATCAGTCGGTTACAGCTGTGACGGAGATACCTTGGCGTCAATTCAAACGAGCAGATCAAGGTTGGGATCGGAGGGGCTGTGCTCTGATCCTGCACTAACACAATATCTCATCCTCCTTCCCAAAAAACAATGCGTGATATTTCTTTGCTTCAGCATGCACAGACTAGTGGGAGGGAGGGAGGGAGGGAGGGAGGGCTGTGTGTCTCGGAGAGAGATGTATAGAAAGAGAAAGAAAGAGCGAGAGTGGGGGGGAAGGGAGAGACAATCGAAGAGACAGAAAGAGAGCAACAGAAAGAGAGAGATGGAATATGGGGAGGGGGGGGTAGAAGGAATGAGGAAAAGAGGGAGAGCGAGGCATGATGAGAGAGAGAAGGAGGGAGAAGGAGAGAGAGAGGTGGTGGAGGAGCTGTTCCTCGTTGACTGCTGTCTGCTCCGCAGAGATAAAGCAAATCTGTCTTTCCCACCATCAGCCATCTCGATGCTCGACATCAAACTTTCATCGAGCCAAGCGCTTGGCACCAGAAAACATGGCCATAAATATTTCACCCTCACACCGAGAACCATGTCGTTTGCGACTTTCATTCACTACCCTGGAGATGTTTTTTCTTTCTTCTAAACGTCTGGGAGTTGTTCTATGCTAAGGTTGGGGATGAAGGGAGGTGGCCAACAGCTGCGTGTGTTCCGGAGTTTCAGACACCTTGCAGAACATGTTCTATGGCTGGTGGATCTCCATTATTTCCTCGTGTTGTTCTACCCAGGTGGAGTGCGGAGTATTCTGAGTGAACGATGTCAGATGATTCCAATGAACGGTGTCAAGTTAATTTTTGAATAATGGCTCTGGAAATAGGGCAAGGCGAGCGTTATAAATACCTGTACCTTGGAGAACTGGGAAAGCTTACTCATGCTCTTCATAGACATCTTCTCATCAACTCCCCAAACCTCTGCCTCTTGTCTGTTTCTGCCGCTATCTCTGCCTCTGTTTGTGTTCCTCTCTGTCTGCCTCTGTCCCTGTTTCAGTATTCTCTGCCTCCACCTCTCTCTCTGCCTGTCTCTGCCTCTGTTTGTGTTCCTCTCTGTCTGCCTCTGTCCCTGTTTCAGTATTCTCTGAGTAATGCCTCTCTGTGTGCCTCTGTTGATGCCTCTGCCTCTGTTTCTGCCTCTGCCACTCTCTCTGCCTGTCTCTGCCTCTGTTTCTGCCTACGTTTCTGCCTCTGTCGCTGCCTCTGTTTCCGCCTGTCTCTGCCTCCCTTTCCTTCTGTTTCTGCCTCTGTCTCTCTGCCTCTATTTCCGCCTGTCTCTGTCTCTCATTCCTTCTGTTTCTGCCTCTGTCTCTCTGCCTCTATTTCCGCCCTGTTTCGGCCTCTGCCTCTCTCTCTGCCTCTGTTTATGCCTATGTTTCTGTCTCTGCCTCTGCGTCTTCCCCTGGCCACTGAATCTGCGATGGCACGTGTAAGAACCATTCCATCCTGCATACAGCATCAACAAGCCCATCTGACTCAGAGCCGGCCCAGAGGTGCAGGGCTGACAGGGCAGCAGTGGGATATCTTTGGAACAGATTAAAAGCTGCTTCGTTAGTTCTAACTAATGACTCGCCACAACAGTATCAGTGGCACCAGCCACAACATGGCTGTTTCGGTGAGCGGCTGTCGCCAACTGTCTATATGTCTACTTAACTTACTTATTTATTGTTATTATTGTTATATTACCCTGCTGTACTTTACCCTGCTGCTGTTGTGAACTGCAATTTCCACCCCTGGAGGACAAATAAAGGTTTATCTTATCTTATCTTAAGCTGGCAGTGTCTGAAGTTTACCAGACACCCTGGGTTTATGTCCAACCGAAAAACAGAATTCCAGCCAAAACAGCAGCTACAGTCATCTTGTTCTGGCCAGCCAGGGGGGGGGGGGGGCACACCAGGGGGGGCACACAAAGGCTTTGGCTGGGTAGGGGCACAGGCACGGCTACAGGGGTAGGGGCCAGGGGCCAGGAGCTGTAATCTCTGGTTTCATTCAGGTTCCGGTGAGTCGGATAGAAAACAACTCTCTTTCCGGATCAGCCACTCAGGGTTCTGTGAATGGACTCCAGTGGTTCTGTTCAAAAAGAAACGAAGAGAATGCTGTTCCTCCTGAGAGAATACAAGTGTGTGTGTGCGTGTGTGTGTCTGCGTGTGTTTGTGCGTGTCTGAGTGTGTGTGACTGCTTGCTCGCAGTCAGTGGAAAACAGGTCCTAATCAGAATTCACAGAGAGGAGCGTAAGTCTAGCTGAAGCGACAAACAAAGGCCTTTAGAAATCTCCCAGGATTCGCAAACCCAATAGTTTGGCTTTTCGTCGGCTTTCACCGTGAGCTGCCTAAAGCTACGTCACCTCTGCCGTTGGAAACTTGGCAATACAACATTCACGTATTGTCCAGTTACAATGTCTACTGATTTAACCAACGCTACAAGGCAGCTGAATAGTTTCCACTCTGCCTTTCCGCTCCAGTCGTGCACGCGCGCGCACGCACGCACGCCCGCGGAGAAATGATGAGAAGAAACCTAGCCAAGTGTGACTTGCATTTTAACTGAGCGAAGGTTGCGGGACTTTGTCAGTGTCTGGAAAGGGCCGACGGGACATTTTTCCCCCGTTGCAATTCAGCGAAGCGACGCAGAACGCATCGGCGGCGCGACGTCTTCGAGCAGGGGAGGCCGTCTCGTCATCGAACGGGATCGAGCGTCATCTCGATGGGAGAAAGACCTGCGACACCTGCTTCTGTCCAAACACAGATAAACGCCGTCCAGGAAACAGCGACAAGCCACTTCAATAATTTGGTTCTCGTTGTCACACGAGTCACACACAGTTGCTAATTCACCCGCACGCGCACATTCCAGACTCTAAATACTGTCTTTTCATTACAGATGCGTGTACAGTAATGTCCTTATTTACCCTAACTAGGTTGACAAAAGCGAAATTGAAAGCAATGATATATTTAAAACTTGCTGCCAATGAAACATTTTTGACGGTAGTTCGTATTAGGAGCCGGGAGAGAAAACAGGAATTGTTGAATGACGCATATTTTCTGCTACGATAATGAAGTGTATGAGTCACGCTGTGGCGCTCCTCGCCCTCTATCCCTGCCTCCCTACCTCCTCGCCTCCGTCCATCCCTGCCTCACCCCTCCCTCGCTGCCTCCCTGCCTCCCTCCCTCCCTCCCTGCCTCCCTCCCTGCCTCCCTCCCTCCCTCCCTCCCCCTTGCCTCATACCTTCTTCCCTCCCTCCCTCCCCCTCTCCTTCCCTCCCTCCCTCCCCCTCTCCTTCCCTCCCTCCCTCCCTCCCTCCCCCTCTCCTTCCCTCCCTCCCTCCCCCTCTCCTTCCCTCCCTCCCCCTCTCCTTCCCTCCCTCCCTGCCTCCCAGATAGACAAGCATGTTAGATTCAACAGTCTGGGAACAGGAGAGCAGAAAGGAGGAAGCAAAGTGCCGCTAGGCTAACAATGCCCGATAATCATGGTAATTGTACAGCCGTCCAAACTCAAACAAAACGCAATCAAAAGCAACTGTCATCCTCAATCATGTCCCCCAAATCGTAATGTCCCATGAAATAGATTCATTAAGAATCAACTGGAATGAACTGGCGTCAAGCTGTAGCTCTGCCGAGGGAACTATTCCAGGAGAGGAAACTCCTAAATGTCCTCAGGGCTTTCACAACCAACATGACAGGATTTAGAATGCAGGCGTCCAGGTTTTCACCTGCCTCCCTCCCCATCCATCTCTCTCTCTCTCTCTCTCTGTCTCTCTCTCTCTCTCTGTCTCTCTCTCTCTCTCTCTCTCAATCTCTCCGTGTTTACATCACTATCGCTTTGCTCTGCCTTCTCCCCCTCCCTTTCTCGCACCGTCACTCTCGCTCTTTGGCAGGTCCGTCCATTTACCCTCCCTCCACCTGCCCCCCTCGGTCTCCCGGGGGTGGAGGAGAGGCGGGTCGCGCTCTATTTTAGCCCGGGTCACGTTCCACCTCCACCCGATTGGGCCAGAGATTTACGTGGGTCTCGTGCCCAGTGCTAATGGAGAGAGAGAGAGAGAGAGAGAGACAGAGAGAGAGAAAGAGAGAGGGAGAGACAGAGAGAGAGTCAGAGAGAGAAAGACAGAAAGAGAGAGAGAGAGAGACAGAGAGAGAGAGAGACAGAGAAAGAGACAGAGAGAGAGACAGAGAGAGAGACAGAGAGAGAGACAGAGAGAGAGACAGAGAGAGAGACAGAGAGAGAGAAAGAGAGAGGGAGAGAGACAGAGAGAGAGAGACAGAGAGAGAGACAGAGAGAGAGACAGAGAGAGAGACAGAGAGAGAGAGACAGAGAGAGAGACAGAGAGAGAGACAGAGAGAGAGACAGAGAGAGAGAAAGAGAGAGGGAGATACTGTCAACAGAGAAACAGATGTGTGGACTCACCACAGGGGCCCAAGGTGCGCGTGTGGCACAGGCATTCTATTCAAAAACCTACCGGCAGATCGACTGCTCGGCGACGACCGTGACTGAGAAACATACGGGTTGGACTTTTTGAACGGCTCACGACAATCACAAATTGGGGAAGGTGGGGGGGGGCATGTGCAAAGCACCTGGCATCCCAAGGTATGTCTCGCCGTGGCAACCATGGAAACTAGACCAAGTCGCTGGCTTTCATTTGGCAGGGTCATTCAAACACCTCCCCTTAGGAAGCCTCCACCAATAACAGACAGCCTTATTTATACCCTTAAAGGCACCTGTTAACAGCGCTGGAATGTGTGTGTGTGTGCGTGCGTGCGCATGTAAATATTCTTCAAGCGCATTCTGCAAGTACCCAGACACTACAAGCATACAGACGCACGCGTAACTGCTGTAGGCAAATGAGCTATTTTCCGATAATGACTGAAACACTGCCTCGTTGCTATGGCGCCGGGCGCCACACGGCAATTATGGAAAAACCTCGATCCAAGTGGAACTTCAAGGGGACGGTTGTCGCTCCTCGGTAACGCCCGATACGACAAGCAGAGCTTTGGTCCTGACATCAAATCAAAGCTATTCTCCTAGAGCTGTGGCTGTTAGGTAAGGCCCTCGCAGACGCGCGCAATACCGACCGCTAACCTCAACACTTGAGGTTGCAGCCAATTAAATGCAATCAACACAGCCGCCTCATCCTATCAGTGTGTGTGTGTGTGTGTGTGTGTGTGTGTGTGTGTTTGCCATCTCCCAGGCAGTAGTGCTTCCAAAGAGACTCATCGACTCTAAACGAACACAAAGCACCTCCGCGCGTGTGTGTGTGTGTTCTTATAAGTCTCATGCATTTCTCATGCGTCTGACGGAGAGAACACGGAAGAACATAAAACATCAAATAAATGGACCCGGAGACAAACAGTCCCAAATAGGCCCGAATTATGACTGCATCCGTTTACATTCCACATTCTGTTTAAGAATACATCACGGCGGTAAAACACAAACACGGCCCTCGCAAGCGAAACACACACACACAGGGGGGAGAGAGAGAAAAAACACACGGCGCTCGCGCACACACACTCCATTTCCCAGCTCCACACACCCCGCTCTCGGACTGACGAAATTGCGGTGGAGCTTCGGAGGAGTTGGAATAACGCTTCGGACACCCGGGAGAGATTAGCGAACGCTTCAACGCCGCGAAGCTACGGCGGGTCGGTCTAAATATGGACAAACTGAGGCTGACAAAACAAAAGAAGGAATTCTGAGGCGCTGCTGTTGGATCTGCGTGCGTCTCAGGGCAGACCCAAGCACCGACACGCTTCTGGGCTAAAGGATAAGAGGCTTGCTGTGTCCCCGTCCTCACGGGACCGCCAGACCCACGAGGCCCTGGAGAGTGTGGGGGGGGGGGGGGGGGACCGAGAGGCAGGTCTGGGGGTCTCTCTCTCTCCTAGCGATCATCCAGACCATGCCAGACAGACACACACACACACAGCTGTAAACACACTGATCACTGTTTTACCGCTGGTGTAAACACACACGCTGGCGAGCACCCTATTTCTCTGCCTCGCACACGCGGATCACCCTGTCATACGTTCTCTCTCTATCCCCCCTCCAACCCCCCCACACACACATCCTTTAAAGGTGTCTTCTGGGTAAGTAGGTGTGCTGTGTGGATCTGGGGGCTGCATGCGCTCCAGAAAGTACCGCTCTGCTCCTGAGGAATCCATAGAATGTTCCAGCACTGCAGGACACCGGGCAGCAACACACTGACTGGCTCACACACACACACACACACGCACATACTATCTTACACACGTGCACGCACACACTGGCTTACACAAAAACACACAGCGAGCTTAGACGCATACGCACACTATCTTACACACACACACACACACACTGGCTTACACGCACAGACTGTCTCACACAAATACACACAATCTTACACACACACATACACACTTTGGACATCCATGCAGTGTGCCTGAGTAGAGGTCTGGTCAGCAGATGGTGGTGGTGAGATGTCTAAAATGGATGAGGTTTTCTGTCAAGTCTAATAAAAGCAACGAATGTATTATGGAGACTGACCGTTTATACATTCAGTTCTAAAGAGAAATTACTCACACCACCCCAAAGTCCAACACACACACACACACACACCTATATTACGACAGCACAGGCCTCAGTGACATGGAGGAAGCACAGCTGTTTATTTTCTAATGGAGTCCTGCACTATCCATGCTTTGTATCAATCTGAGTTACTGAGTATGTCAGCACTTTAGAGAACACACACACACGGGACACACACACACACACGCACTAGTCTCATCTTTCAGAATCACGGCCTCCAACACCTTGTCGAGGAAATAACGATGACTCGGAGTTCGGAAGCTCCTCTCCATTCTGTCTGAGGACACTCACACTCGATCCTAACAGACGCTAACTACACACAGACACGCAGACTTCCTCTGTGTTTTACTGACCTACACCTCCCTGGATCGCTATCTCTCCGTCTCCACCTGTGTCTCGGTCTCTGCCTGTCTGTAATGATGTGTGAGGTCTAGATGTGCACGGGTCACGACTCTCTCTCCTCAGGGTGAGTTCACTGGAGAGACCGGGAGGGATGACCTCTCCTCTGTATTCCCTGAGATCGGAGGGAGAGAACGAGAGAGTGTGTGCGTGCGTGTGTACGTTCGTGTCTGTGCGTGTGTGTGTGTGTGTGTGTGTGCTTGCGTACTTGTGTGCATGTGCGTGTGTGTGTGTGTGCTTGTATACGTGTGTGTGTGTGTGTGTGTGTGTGTGTGTGTGTGTGTGTGTGTGTGTGTGTGTGTGTGTGTGTGTGTGTGTGGGGGGGGGGGCAGTGTTTCAGTCAGCACTCCTGTTCTTATCCAGGTTGGGCTGTAGTGAAATACCTCCATCTGCCCAAACATAAAATCAATAGGACTGCCAAGCAGTCTATATATTATACTGCCACTGCTGATCTACTAACTCACACACACACACACACACACACACACACACAGAGACACACACTCCTTCCTGCCTGACCGGTTACTGTGAATTGAAATAAAAACCTGGCTGAGAATCTTGCTATGAAATGAAACCAAATTTGGTCCAATGTACCGGTCATATAATTTCCACAAAGATAATTCCTGGAACACTGTTAGAGGGTTTAGCTCTGTTTATCGTTCCCAATCACATCAGGTTTCACCGCTTTCTGCAGTGCCAGGTAGGCAGTATTTTTTAGACTTCCTTGTACGACCAGAACAAGGAAACGCTAGTAGCGCACTGACTGAAGGTGGGGGAAGAAACTAACAGCCACTTAACGTTCTGAACACAATGAAGGTAGAAGAGCATTTCAGGCTAGTTGAAAAAAAGCCTTTCAGCACAGATTAACAGTAGGATCCTCTTCTCAAACCTCCTTCTTTATTAGGGTGAAAACCCAGACCTGCAATCGTCCCTGGGGGCGGTTCCTCGGGGTCAAAGGTAGACAGGAGAGTAGAGGGTGTGGCTTACCTTGTTTTGATCGGTCCAGTACAGGAAGTAGCCCTGAGGGTCAACCTTGAGGGTCACTGGAGTAGGGGATGTGGAATCCTGGAAGGGTAGAGGAAAAAGGGAATATCTGCTATGAGACAGGAATGTGTGTGTGTGTGTGTTGTGTTGTGTGTTCATATCACGATGAGCGTATTGAGTCTGAATAAAATAAAAATTCCAGGGAAAGATTGAATTTGAGGATGGCAGGGTGCCAGATGTTTCAACTGCGAAACAAATAATCCGGCCGCGACTGAAACGAGATCGAGCCGTGATGCGGGTTACGCCCCGCGACCCGTACGCGCACGCCAACGTACACAGACGCTTCCCCCCGGAGGCCGCCTTTACAACGGTAGATATTATTGGCAGCTTCTATAAAAAGCCAGAGCAGATCAGAGAGGACATGCTCCAAGTGAACAGTGGTGTATTGTCAGCGGTCTGAATGGGAATGAATTACCCTCCATGTTGGAGACACTGGGGCGGCCTTCAAAGCCTTGGGGGGGGGGGGTGTCGTCGGAAAGCTTGCTTCCAACCAATCGCGGCGTCGGGAAGACCTGATGGTTCACTGAGAAAGCGTCTCGATTCAGCCACAAGGATTTGGCGATTTCAAGTGTGTGTGTGTGTGTGTTTGACTGGGCTGTGTGGTTGACTGTGCGTGGAGGGAAGGAGAGGAACGCAAACACACTTCTCGAAAAACGTCTAACAGTCTAAAACCCACAGAAAGCAACTGGTTGGGACCTGGTGTTCACTGCACAGCTGCAGTTTGCCACGGAGACATCCGGAAATCATTTGAAATCGAGTGGAGACTCATTGTTTTAGATGACTGCCACACGAATACCGTCCCAACTGCTGGTGGATGGACACAATGCTACAAGGTAAAGCGCGCACGAAGAACCACACACACACACGCACACGACTGAGAACCGAGACTTGAACACTTAAAAAGCCGCACAGCACACGGTTCTCCCAAGTGCTCTGATTCCTTAACGCAGCTTGGAGACAACAAAGAGGGCCCTGCTCCGACAATTCGATCCATCGCACACGTTCCGTCTTGATTAATCTCTCCGCCTCGCTAGTGGACTCCATCAGACCCTTAATGGCGAGACCAATAGTGGTCCGTGCATGATTTATGAGTCATATCTGTGAAAACACGCATCATCTACGTTCTGGCGGAGACAGACAAACGCTGTCTGATGGATGCGGCATGACGGGGAACGGAGTTCGGGGAGCTTCCTGCGGGCGTCCGGCACTGACGATCTCGCAGCCCCCATTCCCCCAGCTGCTGAGCGTGCTCCTTCAAAGCTGAAAGCCCCCCCCACCCCCACCCCCCACAAACGTGGTGGGAGCACGTTCTGCTAATCTGGGCCTCTCAAGGGGGTCGTCATCGGCGGGGTAGGGGAAGGGGAGGGGGGGGTGCGTTGTCGCTGAATCTTCTCCGCTCCGACGCGGCCGTCTGGCGTGCCCCCCCCCCCCCGCCGGCTCGGCCCGTTCGGTCACGGTCGGGAGATGAGGCTCGTACGGTCGTGTCAGTCACAGGGTAGTCATCGTTCCGCGGGCCATTTCCACCCCCCCCCCCCCCCACGGGCTCGTCGCGGTTCTGTTTCGCTCTCCATGTCGCTTCTGCTCGCCTCCTCTCCTCGCTCCACTAGGCTGACGCCTGGGGATGAGGAGCAGTGGCCCGTGGATGACAGACTTCTAGATGACACCGTATGATACCTGGCAAGTCCACCCTTACATCAAGCTCAGCCAGGTTACCGACTTTGAAATGAGTGAAAATCCTCAACGAGGTGAAAATCTCTCTGAGAGCTACAGTTAGGCTGTTTGCCTGAAATCTTGTATTATTTTATTTTTTTGCACACCTCTCTTCAGCTCTTTCTGTGTATCTAATTCCCTCTCTTTCCGTTGAGGGAGATAGAGAGGAAAGGAGGAAGGAAGGACTGCATGGGAAATAAACTGAGAAAGAAACACAGCTGTGAGTGAGTGTGTGTGTGTGTTTGTGTGTGTGTGTGTGTGTGTGTGTGTGTGTGTGTGTGTGTGTGTGTGTGTGTGTGTGTGTAAGTGCGTGTGTTTGTCAGGAAAGGCCTGGTTGGCAGTGGGGTCTGGAGAAAGGCCATGAGACCGGCCCACACCCAACATCAACTCACTGCACAAACACTTCTAGAAGATACTACATGTCTATGAAAGAAAACCTGTACGCCAGCCTTTTCTTACGTTTAGCCTTCAGCCATTACACATTATTAGTCCGCAAAAACAACCATTGAAACTGTCTGCGTTGCCGATCGACTAGATTTTTAAAAAAAGAAGGTCTTTGATACGGTTTATGACTAAAACAGCTCATGTTCTGGTTCACAGCTTTGGATGAGGCAAGAGATTGATTTTTAACCTTTTCGTTTGTTATTGTTTTATATATAAAAGCTGTTGCTGTTTTTAGCTAATTGACTCCAGTGTGCTGCTCAGATAGTGTCTGGGGCCAGCGGTACAATATAAGGTTATGTGCTTCACAGCGATGAGCAATCAATTTGAATCAAGGTCATGTCTCACCGCACACGGCCTGGCTGTAACAGAATCCTCTAATGACAACAATAAAGACAAACCACCGTTATACAACCCTGGACTATTGAGTGGCAACTTGTACAACGACAACAATTCGAGAGTGGCTGGCTGATGTGAAGGTTTAGAATAAACCCCGCGGGGCACGCACACACGCACGTGTCTTTTTTAGTTGTTGTTGCTTGCCTGCACACACACGCGCACACAGACAAACACACACCGACACCGACACACACAGACAGACAAACACACACACACACACTGTTAAATGTAAAAGACAACCTTAGGCATTGTACTGTACGGTCCTTAGAATAAACCCCGGGGGCGCGCAAACACGCACGTGTCTTTTTTTGTTGATGCTTGCTTGCACACACACGCACACACAGACAAACACACACACACACAAACACACGTACAGACAAACACACACACACACAGACAAACACCCACACACACACAAGCACACCCCCACACACAGACAGACAGACAAACACACACACTGTTAAATGTAAAATACAAATCATTTCTTAACCTTCTGCCATTGAAGGTGCCATCATGTTTGGTTACTCTGTAAACGCTGCTCACGTTTAAGAAGTAAACTGGGGAAATGATTGAGCCCCCGGTCATTTAAACCAACAACTGAACCAATGCCGTAATGCGGTGATGGTGATTCTATCACGAACGCGAGACGCAAACAGCGGCTTTAATCCGTTCCCGCCCTTTGAAATCACGAGACAAACAGAGGCTCCGTACTCACATCATCCCATTTCATGAATTTGTTGCCCCTTCTCAGGCTCTCGGGCACCGACACAGGCTTGAGCTGCAGAGCGTGAACTCCAGGCTGCGCCCCGGCCATTGACTCATCTATACTCTGCTCCACTGACGGCGCGGCAGAAACGGTCCGGTCCTTTCCCCCCCTCCCCTTCTCCCTCCCACCCTCCCTCTCCTGCTCTCCCGGTTCAAGCGGTTGCGAACCCCCCTGCTCCCTCCCCTCCCCTTCTAATCAGAAGCGCGACAGGCTAATGGAAAGCCCACTACTGTTGCCAGGATCTCATCCCCCGCAGACGGGTGGCGGGTGGTGGAGCTCTCCCAGGCGGACTGAGGATCGGGGCTGGAAGCTTCATCGAGAGCTCAAGTCTCCGCTGTTGACGGGGGTGATGCAGCGAGGAGAGAGGGAGGGAGAGAGAGAGAGAGGGAGAGATAGATCTGAATGAGTGTCTGGTCCATGCGGGGACGGGTCCGAGGCTGGCTGTGATGGAGCGCCTCCCCGCGCCGGAGGGTGGAAACGGATCCATGGAGAGACCGCCGCTGTGACACAAGCATGCTGGGAATTCAGCCAAGGGAAGAATGATGATCCTCATCAATCCGATCGTTCCGGAGGGTCGTTGAGGACACACAGATCGTGTCATTGTGAATAACACGGTTCCCTTGAGCGTCTCGACAGATCGAGGGAGTGTATAGTAACAGGAAAGATCAAGGTAGTTTTTTCCCCCCACTTATGTCATTAGAAGTAACTCAACGAAAACCAGTTGACATAATACAGATGCCTACATCTGTTTGCCTAGATCAGGGGTTCTCAAAGTGGGGTCCCCGGACTCCTGGAAGTCCGCAACCCATAGCTTGGGGGGTCTGTGGGCTGTAAATAAAAATTTTATGTTTTAGGTTGAAATATTTAAGAATTAAACTAGTCTCTGATGGTAAATAAGACTACAAATTGTAACAAGCACATCCTTACTTAGTAATAATATTACAATGGGGGGGTCCATGGAAAATGTTCTAAAGGGTCAAAAAAGTTCAAGAACCCCTGCCCTAGATTAGCGGAGTGTCTAAATCCAACCTCCTCTGACCTTAAGGGCAACTTTCACCCCAGCAACCAGACCGTGGTCTCTGGGGGCATATTATGGTCTGTCGGGCTCCCTGAGGTCCCACCAGGTAGTCAGGGGTGCAGAACCCTACCATGACGCCATCCAAAACTCCAACATGCGATACACACGACCAGACCACGATCTCCAAATCCTTCATTGAATTGAATCTTAAAATAGTGATTCAGAATTCAGATTCAGAATACTTTATTAATACCCTAAGGGGAAACTCCTTAGTGTGCCATTGCTGCTAAGGAGTTTCCCCCTAGGGGATTAATAGTATTCTGAATCTGAATCTCAATTCTGAATCGCCATTTCAAGATTCAAGCCTGGCAGGGTCTGGTTCATGTGATTTGATTGATGAGGCCAGCCTCCACGTTTCTGTCAATGACTGACGAATTCCCCCTGCCTCCCCCCCCTCGCTCCCCCCCCTCAGCAACCTCCTGACTAAACTGGACGTGACGTCCTGACTGAATTTCAGGAGGAGGAAATGATTTCCTAGCTGCGGGCTTGTGTTGCGTCACAGAGTTTTGAAGACACAAAGTCTTTTTGGAGTTTCGAGCGGGAAGAGACCCGCCTACGCAGCTTCTTCTGACGTGTCAGAACGGACAGACTGGACCGGCCCACTGCAGCCCCCGTCTATCAAACGCATCAAACCAGCCCCCAGTTTGACGGACAGTTGTCATGGCGCTGTGTTTTAGAGCCACTTTGAGCTTGTCCGCTGTCGTTAATGATTGATCCGATCTGACAGGTCTGCGATTCTCCCAACAGACACAACAGCCCCCAAAAAACTATTTATAACTCCTGTATTCTTAAACATTTGGCACACGAGTTAAAGATCAGTGGCGCCATTGTCCTTATTTCCAGGGGGCAACGTGAGCCGTAGGGGAGCATCTGCCTTTCTCTGTTTTTAAACGAATCAGTTCCTCGAAGGGATGCGACAACGTTTCCGAACGTGAATTTTCATGAGAATCTTCCAGAAACGACCTCCGGTCCGGCTCTGCCCAGCGAGCAGCAGGATGGAGAGGTTGGCAGGCTGTCTCTCCACAGTCGGATGGAAGGTCTCAACCTCCCTCACCCCGCCCCTTCACGCTCCCACCCATCAGGAACCGCAGCCCGACTCGCCGGACAGGCTGCCTGAGATGAGAGGGGGGTGGGGAGGTGGGGAGGTGGGGGGGGGGGGGGAGCATGCACACGCCATACCGAATCCATGTCAACACACGCGCACGCGCAGACGTGATGTTTTCTCTCCCCGGCGTCTTCCTAACTCTCCCCCCGCGCCATTGATCCGCATCCCCTTCCGAGCAATGGCTGAGATACCAGCTGTGTCAACCAGCGTGGGAAGGACAAGGAGGATGGCCGAGGCTGACAGGATGGCAACCAGTCTGCTCCGTTCCAAACCTCCCTCGTAGGGAGGTTTATGCGGAAGCATGTTGCGAACGATGTGTACGATGCGACGGGGTCTCAGGTCCAACGCTGTTCGATGCGTTAGGGACAACTGCATAGCAACCGGACTGTCCAGCAGATATCTGCATTGTCCCCCATGTGAACTCCCGACGCTAACATCCAGGCTGTAACTGGTTGACCGGCGCCACCTTGTGATTCCCTGCAGGTAGTGCATTCTCCTCGCGATCACCAGATGGCCTTTGCAACCTCAGGAGAACGACCCGTGGCAGGGAGGTCAGGTGGCTCAGCGGTTAAGGCGTTGGGCTGTCGATCGGAAGGTCGCGAGTTCGATTCCCAGCTGTGGCTGCGTGACGTTGTGTTCTTGGGCGAGGCACTTCACCCTACTTGCCCCAAGGGGGGAATGTCCCTGTACTTGCTGGAAGTCGCTCTGGATAAGAGCGTCTGCTATATGACCAATGTAATTGTGTTATGAAGGCAACGCAGATTAGATATGCAAATGGATCATGTGAGGTCATTCGTTTATTGATGTTCGATTCACGGGTCGCCCCGTGCGTTGGGGCAGGGAAGCCCAGCAGAGAGGCTGATGCCCGGCAGAGCTGGCGGTGCCAACCTGTGCCTGCTGGGAGGGGGGAAGTGCCATGTGCCAAAACACGGACCGCACGCGTTTCCCTGGCACAGTCACAGTACGCTGAGCAGGGAACATATGCAAGGTGGTGGAGGTGTGTGCGGGTGTGTGTGGGTGCGTGCATTGTGTATGTGTGTAGGGGGAGTAACGTGGCTCAGCGGTTAAGGTCTTGGTCACTCTTCTTTACAAAACTTTTGGTGAAAATATATATATTTTTAGCCTTTTTTCCAAGTAGGTGATGCTGTCAAAAAAATTATAGTATGTAACTGACCCAGCTGCAACAGACATAAGCACACATTAAAATCTTACCCTCTGTAGCAAGCAACTTAGTCTTACTACATAAGTATGTTCCACATTGACCTTGAATACCTATAAGTGGGGGGGAAAAAACGATAAAACTGGCATCGATGCTATTTATAAAGTCTCCTTTGCTGCTGTATTATAAACCCGTGAGCCGGAGGATTCTAAATATGGACAGTTCAAAGAGTTGCTCTCTCCCTCCAACAGAGAGAGGGAGTCCTGCCAAGCCTAACTACTACTTAGCGAATGAGTCGTTCGCAGACCTAAGGGATGTGGTTTAGCCTTTGAAAAGAGCAAGTGTGGCCTCTCCTGCGTTTCCCCGTGTGACAATGTGGCGTTTCGACCAACAGGGGGTGCTGCAGGATAAAGCAGGAGTATCTCTTTATTAGCCATAACCTGTCTCACCTCCGTTCAATAACTTCATTGTCCATTCAGTCCACATTCCTCCGCGGCGAAGAGTAACAAGGACCATGTGCCGCGAGGTAGGCTGAAAGTGTAACAACCTGCGCGGGGAACACGGTGCGCATCTAAACCACGGTGTTCTATGCTGACACGCATAATCTTTTGGCGCCGTCGTTCAAACCTGGAGCGTTAAGCCGAGCTTGTGGGTGAAACGGATGAGGTTTTTACTGTGTCCCACTCCTTCCTCTCCTCCTCCTCCTCCCTCTCTGTAACCAGACACCTCCACTAGGCCTATTGTCTTATCTCAGATTGAAGAAAAAATTGGCAGGTGTTCTTACCTTTGGGCTATAGACTTCAGAAATGAGAAGAAGAAAAAAAAAGGGGAGGGGGTGTAGGAATGAAAGGGAACGAGCGCTCACACGCGCGCGCACACACATGCAAACCCTTTCTTAAACACACAGTCTCTCACACACTCTCTCTCTCTCTCTCTCTCTTAAAAACACACAAACAGTATCTCTCTCCCTCTCTTAAACACGCACGTGCGCACGCACATCTCCGGGCCCGCAGCGAGATCACACAGTCCGCAGCCTGTTGCGTTCCATGTAAACACGTCCGCGGGTGTGTATTATTAATACTCATTAAGGAGGTTCGAACGATACTCAGAGGGGGAGAGAAAACAAATAGCCTCGCAGGCGTTGCGGAGGCAGGGCCTCTCCCTGTGTAATTCAAGTTCAATAACTGCCCCCCCCCCCCCCCCCCCCTCCCCTGACCTTCTCCTAGTTCAGGTTACACACCTCCGCCGAGACACGCAGGTCCTTTCACAGCTGGAAACGCGCAGCGGTCCTGCAGCTGCGTGCGAGAACGGCCATAGAAACCGCACGGAGACCCGGAGCTCCCGGGACAATACGGCACATTCTGGAAGCTAAGAAAGCAAAGCAGAAGGTTAGAGGAGTCATGGCTGCCAGGTGCTAACGCTGGGGGATAGTTTCCTGGACGGTGTGCGTCGGCAGGGGCGTGATGTCAAGAAACCGTTTTTTCCACACAAAGCCCTTTCAGAGACGGGAGAGCTGCCCAGCGGCGTCACCTGGACGGCTGCAGCCGCAGCGGGGCTGGGGGGGGGGGGGGGGGGCGGGAGTTTCACCCTGTCAGAGTGACCTCACCACCGCAGCCAAGGTGGTGGTCGGACGCAGACAGCTTCCGGACATTTCCATTTCTCCTCCGTTTACTACGCGTGTTTACAACGTACTCTCCACCTCCGGGCTGTTTTTATTTCGAGAGGGTAGCGTTTGTCTCCGTGATTTATCGGGTCGTTGACTTCGTTAAAGGTCATATTCACCAGGATATCTGTCAGCCATATGAGCTGGCTCGGAGGCTTCCCCATGAGGCCAGAGGGGAGGGTTGCAGATGCCAGGGTTGGTTGCGGCCTAGTCGGGACTAAAAATGGCTCCCATGCTGTTAGGATGTGACCGCGGTCACGTGACTAGAGACATAAGTCAGGGAGGGCGAGAGACAGTCAGAGACGCACAGAGAGAGCGAGAGAGAGAGAGAGAGAGAGGGAGCGAAATAGGGAAATCAAGGCCAATAGAGACTGGTTTAATGTTACCTCGTAGCAATGGCAGACACGCTGCCTGGGCTACAGAGAGATCTTCACTTAGTTACGCCATTCCTCCCCACTCTGCCCCCCCCCTCCCCCCCTCCTCCCCATCCTGCCAATTCACATTCACCATACGCCCCATCACCAACCCCTCAACCCCACACCCCACCCTCACCCCAAGGTTGTCCCCTCCGGTCCAAAACAGATACCTGAGGGGAGCCTCTGAGGGCAGTGACAGCAGTGACAGCCAGTCCACAGCACCACCACCCCCCTGACAGCCAGTCCACAGCACCACCGCCCCCCTGACAGCCAGTCCACAGCACCACCGCCCCCCTGACAGCCAGTCCACAGCACCACCACCCTGACAGCCAGTCCACAGCACCACCACCCCCCTGACAGCCAGTCCACAGCACCACCACCACCCTGACAGCCAGTCCACAGCACCACCACCCTGACAGCTAGTCCACAGCACCACCCCCCTGACAGCCAGTCCACAGCACCACCCCCCTGACAGCCAGTCCACAGCACCACCACCCTGACAGCCAGTCCACAGCACCACCCCCCTAACAGCCAGTCCACAGCACCACCACCCCCCTAACAGCCAGTCCACAGCCCCACCACCCCTACCCCCCGGACAGCCAGTCCACAGCACCACCACCCCCCTGACAGCCAATCCAGATCCTGGTCTTCTTGCTCCAGCACCGGTCCCAGAGGACACAGTGTTTGTGGTTTGGTAAACCTAACAGCACTGCCTGTTCTGTTGGGCGTATCTAGTGTCAAGGCCTTGTCAGGCCTTAAATTTGCATTATTACAACGCTCTCTCAGGGGAATAGCATTGCTCTGTTGCTCGCAGGCTAATTAAAACCATGTTTCCGCTGTTGGACCATGGCAGAGGGTTGAATCCTTCGGTATGTAGGAGCAGAGAGAGAAACAAGGGGAGGAGGGATGCTTTCATTCTCAAAAAACGACAACACAGACAGTTACCTATTGTGTTTTTGCCAGCTCCCTGACTCTAACCACACCCAGCTCAACATCTGACTCGGCCATGTGATGACAGCTTGACGTGAAGCAAAAAGGCAATATAGTCTTGAAAGGCCCCTCTCGATTTTTGACCCCCGACATTGACTTAACCATTTAGACTGTTTGTTATGATTAGATTGGCCAATCAGCTATTCACAAAAGGTCTATTGTCAGCAGGCTGCCATGGCAACGCTCCAGAGCTGGGGTGTAAAGCCAGTCTGCTGCGATAGCCATCTCCGGCTACAGCCTGCCTACACACAAGGGCCTTACAGCAAGCCTAAGCTGCTCCGGGATCAGTTTTAGGGTTTTCTTCCAGTTGGGTTTAACTAGGATCGGCGGACAATTGGCTGATCCCAGGTCTGCGCCTGAGGCGATTCCTTCCCCTGAGGTGGGGTTAACAGCAGCTCAACAGGCTTTCTCTTCAAGTGAGACTAAGTCCATTTGAGAAAGAAAATGTTGATGTTTACATCCTAACCGTGACCCTCGGTGACCTTTGCTCTCCGGCATTCCTGCCGAAGCGGTGACATCTTTACCTGGAGACGTCAGGGAAGACATGGAAAACAGGACTTAATCACTCCCTGGGGGCCCAGCCGTGATAACAAAACAACCTCTTAACCCCTCCGTAGGTGTGTGTGTGTCTGTGTGTGTAGATGACTACAAAACTACCTCTTAACCTTAGGGTTTAGGGGCCAGGGCATGGTAACTCATGTGTGTGACTCATCCGCTTGATGTGTTCAGGACCAGGGCAGGAGTCCCTCAAGTCACCCCCCCACCCCCCACCACCTCCACCCAACCAGAGGGGGGAACTCCAGACCAGGACTCTCCCGAGGACCTGGGTGGGTGATCCCCACGATATCGCTCCAACGTGCGTCGCCGAAAAGGGGGTCCTGAAAACCATTCAGGTCATAGGACACGACCGTCACGCTTTACAGCCTGTAAAGAACTTTAGTACCGACCGAGTCCGTAACTCAAGCAGAGATAGTACCGCAAGTCGACCGTTAAAAAAAAAAAACTCTGAGTCGGGGTGTTGTTGAGGTGTTTATGGTTCTCGTTCCGAAAGCCCGGTCCATAGAAGGGTTGTCTCAGGGTGATGATAACAGCCTTGAAAAGCTTGGTCGAGCTGGGTCAATCAGGTCCAGCTATATAAACACACGCTATCAAAGAGGACATTTCCTGTTGGATACGCTGGATTTTTCCTCCCTCGTCGCTAAACTTTGACCTTTTTAACCCCTGCGCAGTTGCGCAACGAGATTTACGTACAGGATACCGCATCCTACCTAACTTCTGGCCTTATAAGTACCTTTTCCATTGGCAGAGACATTGCCATGGTTCTCACAAGTGACCGAATATTTGTCATACCGAATATAACATTAAAAGGGAAATGTCTGTCAGTCATCCATCAATGGAAGGATATTTACCCATGATTCTTATCACCGGTTTCAGTCTATCAAACTGCGAAACAAAATATATTCTCATTTTTACGATTCGGGCTTCCACCTAAACATGTCAAAACACGTAATACGCCGGTTGGCTGCGAGTGTTTGACACTCCGCGTTGTCACGGCGGTTATCAGCCGTGGACGCCTCAGCCGTAAAGTCTCTCGACGTTTCGAATTGCCTCCCTGCAATAATTCCACCATCCTCTCTTGACTCAATTACCTGTCACCTCAGAAGACAAAGGCAGCCGTATGAAGGCGCATCTCTTATGCACACACACGCTGGCATAATAGAATCGTTCTTATGGTTGCTAGGCACTGATGTAATTTATGGCAGGATTGGGTTGCAGGCTTAACGCTAGACCACTGTTCTACAGCCAGGTGATGAGCGTGTTTGGCCTACAGATCCTCAGCTCTGCTCCTGATAATAATGCCTGCGCCCAGACCTCCCACACCTCCACTTCTACAGGAAGACGGGGGAAACCTTCGGACTTGTAACCCGAACTTGTTGTAACCTGAATCCTAGCATTGAATGTGTTTTTTTAATATCGCGCGGGCCATATTTAGGGTTATGAGGCGAAACCTCCCAGGCTCTCTGACACAATGACAGTTTGTTTTTTTGTTTTGTTAAAACTACAAAGAAATATTTGCAGTAATGTGTTTTTCCGAACATTAACAGCCTGTTGGAAGGGAAATGGAAAAACAAGTCAAGCTTCATGCGCTTAGTCATAAATATGACATTGTTATATTACCATACATTATCCTACTCCACTCCAGCTGTGAAACATCTTCTGAAATAGTCAAACAATCACTGTGGTGTGCGTGTGTGTGTGTGTGTGTGTGTGTGTGTGAGAGAGTGTGTGTGTGTGTGTGCGTGTGCGTGTGTGTGTGTGTGAGAGTGTGCGTGTGAGTGTGTGTGTGAGTGTGCGTGTGAGACAGTGTGTGTGGGTGTGTGTGAGGGTGGGTGGGTGTGTATAGAGTGTGTGTGAGTGTATATGAGAGAGTGTGTATGAGAGTGTGTGTATGAGAGTGTGTGTATGAGAGTGTGTGTGTGAGAGTGTGTGTGAGAGTATGTGTGTGAGTGCGGGCACGAGAGTGTGTGCGCGCGTCTGCGCGAGCGCGTGTGTGTTGCTGGCATGGCTGGCCCTCCCCCGCCATGCTACACAGATTTTTCATCACATGAAAGCCAACAGGGGGTGGTATCCATGCAGGGCGAGTCACTCCCATCTGCCCTGTCCACTTAAATTAGTGGGGCCTCGCATCCAGCCGCATCTGGATCCAATATGCAGCTGGGCGGAAGGGTGGGTGCCTTGCTGCGCGGCGGAAAATACAGCCTACTGTACCTTTAAATAGCCCTGAGGAGGCTGGGGACGGATGCCGGCCCTGCCGTCCTATCCCAAGATCCTCTGTATCTAGCCTTGCACTTCTTCTTGTCTTTGAAAGACGACAAATGTACAATTAGGCTGGAATGCCTGCAATGCTGTTTTCCAGAGAGCGGGTGCGCGGGCCCGCTGCCGTGCTTCGGCGGAGGGGTGAGAGGCTGGCCGTACACCCCCCCCCCCCCCCAGGCCCCCGCCCCCGCCCCCCACCACCCCCCCACCCTTTCTCTCTCTCTCTCTCTCTCTCTCTCTCTCTCTCTCCCTCTGTCTCTCTATATGACTCTCTCTCTGTCTCTCTCTCTCTCTCTCTCTATCTCCCTCTCTCTCTGTCTCTCTCTCTCTGTCTCTCTCTCTCTGTCTCTGTCTCTCTCTCTCTCTACCAGCCCTACAGCGGGTCCGACACGCGTACGTCTCGGTGGGACGGCGGCCGCTCGAGGAGGGTCTCTCTCTCCGGGCGTCCATTGTGACACGAAGCCTGAGGAGATACCTCCTTCCCCCCACCGACGAGAGGCTCTGCTGCTCGCCCATAATTCAAACGTTTCCATCTCGGCGGTCATAATTCACGCAGCGCTCGGCCCTAACTAAAGGGGCTGCCTGTAACTACGGTGATTGCACGTTTGCCGACCGAAGTTGTCAGCGTAGCAGCGAGACTGGGAGGAGGGGACGAGAGAAACACGATGATGACACGGTTCCGCGGAGGACAGTTCTGAGTATCACCTCTCGCTGTGTAAAGAAAGATTATCCCTTATTAGTCCCCACAGTTGGGGAATTTTGCAGGCGCACTCCTGTTCATTTCATTAGCCAGGAATCGAACCCCCACCGGGATTTGAACCCAGGCCCCGCGCATGGTAGGCAAGAACCTTACCCCTGAGCCACCCTGTATCAGCTACACCTCTGCTGGGACGCACGTACGTGCGCACACGGGCTGACGCTCGCTCGCAAACGTCCGCACGTTTTCCAGAGGCTGCTGCGCGCACGCCACGGGATTCCAAAGTGGGCGGCGGTGAGAGGCGGCCGAGCGGATCGTCACGGACCGCGGTCGCTTGGCTACAGCGACTTCCTGTCTGCGGGGCTGCCTGAGTCGAACGCGCAGCCAATGACGCGTCGCATGCGGACCCAGTCTGCAAGGTCGACTGCTGCCTAGACTGTATGTTCGTATCCTGACAGAATCTCAAGACAGCATTAGGAGAATCATTCCACTAGTACAGAATAGAACTGAATAGAACATAGTAGAACACAGAAAGACCGTTTTTATAGAAAACAACGATTCAACAATTAGTCTACATCCAGATGATCTGTAACCTAGTGTGCCGTTATTAAGGTACAGCTAGTGCCCACTTTTTATTTCGATTTTATACCGTTATTGTATCCTTACTTTGATTCTATTTGAGCTTTATCTTACTGTTATTAAAGTTCCATATATGTTCTACGTTTGCTCAATCCTGCCACAGTAAATTCTGTGTTTGTGCAAGTTGCATGACGAATACAAAATCATTCTGATTCTGAGGTAGGAGGACGTGGAGGCAGAGAGGCAGCAGAGAGGCAGCTGGATCAGATAAACCTGATGACAGGTTGGAGGCATCGATGACAAAGTCCTGACAAGTTTGGCCCTCCTCTCCCAATTGGGGGCCTGCCTGCTGAAATGTAGATCGCTGAAACAGCCTCCCTTCTCCGCTTCCCGGCAGATACCTCAGAATCAGACAGAGATAACCTCTGTGGCCAGGGCCAAACCATCTAGCTGCCAGCGGTGGGGAGATACCCAAGATGAGATACCAGCAGAGCTGCTTGCTTTGGGATGTCTAAAGTGTGAGGCATCGCACAGTCGAAGGGAATTCAGCGTCACGGTCGCGCAATGTTTTACCGGGCTCTGGTTGGGATGCGATTGCGTGGAAAAATGCTAACAGTTATCTTTCGCCCGTCGCTGGTTATCCTTTACCGCCTGAAGGAAGTCTTTATGCTAAATGATAATCCCTGTAAATGACAGCTGTCAGGCTAATACCACCAAGGAACAGGTGCTAACCCTGTGGTCATTTCATGAAGTTGTCACTTCCTGTCATTCCTTTCTTACGTCTCGAGTTCAGAGGTCAAGAGGATCTGTCGACAGGGACACAAGGGATTATGGGTGCGAGCATTCCATTGGCAGTCATTACTATCTTCATTCAGCACCAACTGCCTTGTGTGTGTGTGTGTCTCTCTCTCTCTCCCTCTCTCTCTACTTCCTTGCTGTCTCTCCTGCTAAGCTTCAAACAGCAATTACTGTCACATTACCGATAAGCAAAGTAAAGCACGATTCAGATCTAGATCTTCCTTTTTTTTCTTCTTTTTTTACACCAAAGGCTTCATGCAGCTCCAGTCATCTCCATCACATCAAGCGAAGCTAGGATCAGCACTAATGTGAGCTTGGAACCCAGTGTGGGTCACAGGAACGGCAGAATTCCAGACATTCCTGTCGGAGCTGGAACCGCTAATGGATCTGAGAAGTCCTGCTGGTCCTGAGGAGCGGCGCGGTCCATCCTCTCGCCGCTGCGCCCGCCCCCCCCCCCCCCCTCCTCCCCCCTCCCCCCCCCCCCTCCCCCCTCCCCCCCTGCTCTGCTGTTCTACCCTGGTTCTGTTCCGTCTCTCAGCTCTGTTCTCCCCGTTCTCTCGTGCTTTGTTCCGTTTCTGCTGCGCTCCGGGACAGGACAGCTCTCCACTTTCATGACCCCCCCCCCCCTCCACCCCCAACCCCAACCCTCACACACAGCCCCAGGTACGAGCTTAACCCCCCCCACCCCACCCCCCCTCCCTGCGCATTCCATAAAAGGGGGTACGAATGCATTTCTCGCTGTCTTTTTTCCGTCTGTCAAGTTTGGCTAGTGTAACTGTAACAGGATAGGGGGAGTTTACGTCGCGGTGTGGCCCGGGTTGTTTTGACAGCAATGCCGAGGACACTTGTTTATCTAACCTCACGCAGCTAAGCAGGGGATGAATGACTTCATTTTGGGGGGGGGGGGGGTGGGGGGGGGGAGGGAGGGGGGGGGAGGGCTTAAATTAAAAGTGTTACTCCTCTCTAGAACTTAATTTTCAGCAGCTCACGGGACGAACGTCCGCTCAGGACGCGCGCGCTGGACGTCCCTGCATGACGTGACATACGGGAAAATTATGTTATTATGTAAATTATGAAACTTATCGGAGAAATTCTTTTCATTTGTTCTGACTCTGGTTTCATTCCCTTCAACTGTTATTGGGCTATGCCATATTTTTTTTTTGGGGGGGGGGGGGCATACCTTATGCGTCTTTAAAAACCGCTGGGTTTTGAATGGGACCTTTTAAAAAATGGGGTAGTGTTTCATTTAGAGTTGGTGGTCATTTTGGCAGCGTGATTTTACCACCGGGGGAACCTTGGAACCATTTACGCTCACACATGGCATCAAGACCGGCTGCGGCGATGATCAAGTCCCCCTCGCTAAAGACGCCCCGACACCCTGAAAAGACAAATTAGAGCCCATCTCTCCCATACACCCACCAGCCATTAATGTTCAGATCTGTAAGCCACCCCCCCCCCGGTCCCCCCCCCCCCCCCTACTGCCTTTAAAGATGCTGGCTCGTCAAAGGAGAATTGATTAAAGGCCGTTTTTAAATGACTTCCTTTTCAGCGCTATTATTTCCCAATAACCAAAGGGGACCAGATTGAGATCAGCGGACTAATCTGTTGTTTTCCCCGGTCCTCCTTATTGGTGTGTTTGTCAGAGAAAAGTGACGGCTCTCACCTCGTTTTTTCCTGTCAGTCATCGGATTGTAATACTCAGGGTTTTGCTGTAACTTTAGACTGCTCAGGCACACACACACGTTTTCACCCTCCAAACCCTCAGACAAATAACCCGCGCCACAAAGAGCCTACGAGAAGACTGCAGGGGCCAAAAAATGCTTTGAAGTCCCTGGCAGTAGAAACAAATAGGGCTTCTTCAGTGCTGGGGGGGCGGGGGGGGGCATCGGGGTCCGCTGTGACGGTGACACCGAGTGACCGAGTCTCCGTGACAGATCCAGCCCAGCCCCTTGCAAGTGTGGGATATTAGATGAGAAAAATGGCCAAATCTGGAAGAAAAAAAAACTGCAGAAGAAGGTGAAGTTTCTTTGAGAATCTTTTTTTTTTTTTTACTGAGCCAGAGACTTGTGTTGCGTGAAACCAACAAGTGGAGAGAGGAAACATCTACGAGCAAGAGGCGGTTAAATATCATGTTTTGTTGACACCACTGGCCTGAGAAAGCAAAGGAATATGTTTGGAATGGCAATAAGTCATGCTTCCCTCGTGCCAAATCGAGTTGAAAGCGAAGTATAGCTAGGAAAACAAAGGTCAGATTGGGAGAAGAAATGAAAAGGTAAGTTAGGGATGAGGATGTTGTCCTCCTCGGAGGTAGGAGCACGGGGCTCTGCTTAATATCTCCCCCCCCCCCCCCGCTATCTCGACACACCATCTCTCTTCGAACCCTCCAACGCTCCTGGTAAACACATGCTTTTATCTCCCTTACGCATCTGCAGCCAGGAAATATTTCCCATTCTTGTTCATCTGTGTACGGACAAGACCTCCGCTAGCAGTCTTCAGCCGCCCCCTACCCCCCCCCCCCCCACACCCATCCCACCCCCTTAGCTGTTTCTTCATCTGTAGCAACACGTCACATCCCCCCCCCGCTGAACATGAAGAGCCTCTGAAGATGAAAAGCAAGACTCTGTGACTCTCCGAGCGGGGGAAAGCCCATTGTAAAAACGAGCAGGTGAGAAATTGTGCGGTTTTGGCGAACAAAAGTGACGTTCCTCCGGGTGGTCCCAGACACCCACCTTCAAACGGGGGGGGGGGGGGGGGGGGGGGGGGGCTTCCGCTGAACGTCGCCGCGATTGTGTGAAAACAAAGCGTCAGCCCCGACTGTATTTTTTCCCCCTCTTCGACGGTGAATCTGATAGAAGCCGAACTTTCATGGCACGACGCCGCCCGCGCTTCTGGGCAACACCTCTGAGTCGTCCGCGAGGCGTGTCATAACACGAGCTGTTGTGTCTGTTAGCTGTCTGTCGTTTCAAACCGCTCCTCCCGAGACGAAAGCGCCGCCTGCCTTTCTGGGTCCCGAGACACCTGTGAAGGTGGCTACGAGCGTCTCGCCGCTTCGGACCGCCGCAGACGGAACCGCGGTCGATCTGCAGGGCAGACGTTCGTTAAGAGGCAGAATCGAAGTCGGTCCCGTGCGCTGAGGTGGGATAACCGGGGACGGTGGTACCGTTCTGTGCGCTGGAGCGGGTCAACACACAGAGCCGCCACCTGCCAACAACAGGCGAATTCATGTCTGGGGAGTCACGTGGCTCAGCGGTTAAGGCGTTGGGCCGGTAATCGTAAAGTTGCGAGTTCGATTCCCGGCTGTGGCTACATGATGTTGTGTTCTTGGGCAAGGCCCTTCACCCTTTCGCCTCAGGGGAAAGGTCCCTGTACTTACTGCAAGTCGCTCTGGATAAGAGCGTCTGCTGAATGTCTCGGCTGCGACTCCACCGCGTTTATGCTTTCGCCGGTTTCATCCAGGGTTCGGCTCTTGAGCGCTGCTTGAAACGCCCGTTTCCCGTCAGACGCGATACTGTGGGGCTTTTGTTGACAGCTTAGCACTCACTTTTCACCCTCTTTCCTCCTTCAGCCCTGCTCCTGCTCTCTCTGACCCCCCGGGGGCCTGGTTCTCACAGCCCAGCCTGTCACCCCCCCCCACGGCTACCCCCACGGTCACCGGTCGAGCGGATGTTGAAGCAGACCCCTGCGCCGCTTGAGGTGCAAGACGGCTCTTCCTCCGACATCGATCGAAGCGTCAAAGCGAGAGCGTGTTTTAACGAGGAACCACAGATGACTTTTTTTTAACGGTGGAACAAAGCTGGCTCTTGTGCTTTGGGTTCTGGGAGGCCCGCTGTCTCTTGTCATGTACATGTGAAATTAATTAGGAGGAAATACTAAAACACTTGGGTGGAAATTGCTTTTCACCATATGTTCCGCATATGAGGATCAATTTAGTATTCTTAGCATAGCAAAATGACTATATAAGTTCATTGCCGGCCTCTTTAACGAAAGCAAATCTATCACTCAGGGCACATAAAAAGAAGTCAGGCTTCTATGCTACTGTTTGTACCTCTTTATGGAGTCTTAGGTAATGTGATTACTTAACCAGGTTAGGAAAATAACATGTTTCATTCTTGGGTCGAAATTCAACACACCGACAAGGAGCCTAGTGTTCCTCAATGATCCGTGCCCAAAGCGAGCGAGTGGTCTTTTCCTCGTCCCCTGCCCCGAAGATAGAGAGGCCAAATAATCACAGATAAATCACTGTCGGATGCGAGATAGCCGTCAAAACAGCGGCATTTCGTTA